>CACVCL010018829.1:0-120302 GCA_902729485.2 Mus minutoides | reverse complement strand
TATTTAATGTTTATAGACAGAGAAGTTTATTTGTTTATTTGTGTGCTGATGAGTTTTTTCACTGTTGATCAGAGATGGTTACTTTGAAGTTGATATTAGAGCCTGCTAAGCCATTTCTTAGCATGGGGTTACTTTGTCTTCCCCTGTTGATCTAAATTCATTATTCAACGGGTGATCTTTGCCATACCTTCTGCATATTTCAGAAGGCTGAACTTTTCTTTTTGGATTATCTCCACTCCCCCCCCGCACCCCCCCCCAAAAAAAAGTTTCGCTGGGCGTGGTGGTGCATGCCTTTAATCCCAGCATTCAGAAGACAGAGGCAGGCAGATTTCTGAGTTCGAGGCCAGCCTGGTCTACAAAGTGACTTCCAGGGCAGCCAGGGCTATACAGAGAAACCCTGTCTCAAAACAAAACAAAACAAAACAAAACAAAACAAATCAAAACAAAACAAAACAAAACAAAACAAAACAAAACAAAACATGTTTCTAGGAATGCTTACCTACAATCCTGTTTTAAATGACTGATTTTGCCACAATTAAATGAGTATTAAGTGTCCCTTTTTTTCTTTTTTGATAACTTTAGGTTCTAAGTTGATTGTATTTGATATTAGAATGGTTACTCTAGCTTGTTTCTTGGGACTATTTGTTTGGAAAATTGTTTTCTAACCTTCACTCTGAGGTAGTGTCCATCTTTGTCACTGAGGTGAGTTTTTTGTATGTAGCAAAATGTTGTGTCCTGTTTCCATAACCAGTCTCTTAGTCTATGTCTTTTTATTGGGGTATTGAGTCCATTGATATTAACAGATATTAAGGAAAAGTAATTGTTGCTTCTCTCTCTCTCTCTCTCTCTCTCTCTCTCTCTCTTTGTTGTTGTTCCAGTGGGAATTCTGTTCATGTGGCTATGTTCTTTTAGGTTAGTTGAAAGATTACTTTCTTGTTTTTTCTAAGGCATACTTTCCCTCCTTGTGTTAGAGTTTTCCATTTATCATCCTTTGAAGGGCTGGATTTGTGGAAAGTTATTGTGTAAATTTGGTTTTGTCATGGAATACCTTGGTTTCTTCATTTATAGAAATTGAGAATTTTGCCGGGTGTAGTGGCCTGCACTGGCATTTGTGGTGTCCAAGATTCTGTATATACTCTGCCCAGAATCTTTTGTCTTTCATAGTCTCTGCTGAGAAGCCTGGTGTAATTCTAATAGGTCTGCCTTTATATGTTACTAGACCTTTTTCCCTTACTATTTTTAATATTTTTTCTTTGATTTGTGCATTTGGTATTTTGACTATTATGTGACAGGAAGAAATTGTTTTCTGGTCCAAACTATTTGGATTTCTGTAGGCTTCTTGTATTCTCATGGATATATCTTTCTTTAGGTTGGGGAGCTTTTCTTCTATAATTTTGTTAAAGATATTTAGTGGTCCTTTAAGTTCAAAATCTTCATTCTCATCTATTCCACCTCACACCAGTAAGAATGGCTAAGATCAAAAATTCAAGTGACAAGAGATGCTGGCGTGGATGTGGAGAAAGGAGAACACTCCTCCATTGCTGGTGGGACTTCAAGCTTGTTCAACCACTCTGGAAATCAGTTTGGATGTTCCTCAGATAATTGGACATAGTACTACTGGAAGATCCTGCAATACCTCTACTGGACATATATCCAGAAGATATTACTTCTGGTAATAAGGACACATGTTCCACTGTGTTCATAGCAGCCTTATTCATAATAGCCAGAAGCTGGAAAAACCCAGATGTCCCTCAACAGAGGAATGGATACAAAAAAATTGGTATATTTGCACAATGGAGTACTACTCAGCTATTCAAAACAATAAATACATGAAATTCCTAGGCAAATGGATGGATCTGGAGGACATCATCCTGAGTGAGGTAACCCAATCACAAAAGAACTCACATAACAAGTACTCACTGATATGTGGATATTAGCCCAAAAACCTAGACTACCCAATATACAATTTACTAAACACATGAAACTCTAGAAGAATGAAGATCAAAATGTGGACACTTCGCCCCTTCCTAGAATTAAGAACAAAGCACACATTGAAGGAGGTACAGAGATCATGTGTGGAGCTGAACCAAAAGGATGGACCAACCAGTGACTGAGGCAGCCAGGGATCCATCCCATATTCAGCCACCAAACACAGACAGGATTGCATATGCCAGCAAGATAGTGCTGAAAGGGCCTTGATATAGCTGTCTCATGGGAGGCTATACCAGTGCCTGGCAAACAGGGAAGTGGATGCGTACAGTCAGCTATTAGATGGAACACAGGACTCCCAAGCAAGGAGCTAGAGAAAATACCCAAGGAGCTGAAGGGGTCTTCAACCCTATAGGTAGAAGAATAACATGAACTAACTAGTACCCCCAGAGTTCATCTCTCTAGCTGCATATATAGAAGAAGATGGCATAGTTGGCCATCATTGGGAAGAGAGGCCCCTTGGTCATGCAGACTTTATAAGCCCCAGTACAGGGAAACACCAGGGCCAAGATGTGGGAGTGGGTGGGTAGGGGAGCAGGGCAGGGATGGGGGAGGGTATATGGAACTTTCGGGATAACATTTGAAATGTAAATGAAGAAAATATCTAATAAAAATTGAAAAAAATAATATTCACAATAAAATATCCAGTCAGTATACTTTGACCACTTGACAGTTGCACAAAGGAGATTACTTTTAGGTACTCAGCTCAGATTTAAGGGTTATTAAATCATTGGTAACTCGTACAAAGTAAACTAGAAAGATGTCTAAGAGTAGGTTTTAGTGTTTTATTAAATATTACTTACAAATAAATAAATGAGTAATTAGTAATTATTTAGTAAGTGTGATAGAAAAAAAAACCATTGTGACTAAAAATTACTTTCACACTTGATGACTTACTAATTCAGCTAAAAAGAATGTGTGGGTTATGAAATTCTGAAAGAACTTTAGCCCTGAGACTAGTGGTTCCTGCAATTTGTGAGTTTCGTGGGACTAATTTATTTCTGTGAATATCTGCAGTGCTGATAATGATGTTCATATATTTAATCCAAATCGCATTTTATGAACACATTGTAAGTTTGTAATTGTTTGGTTTTCAGGAAACTCCACATTCAGAGTTTCTCTGCATTTAAGTTTAATGTTTATGAGGATTCTTAACATTGCTAAATCAATGGATTCTTCTGAAATACATAGAAATTAATATTATATGCTGAAATTTCATTGAAATTTTAAACTCACAATTGTGTTTTCAGTTATTTAAAATAATTTATTGGGTCTATGAAGTTGACTTTACACTAGACATTTTAAGAGATGAGTGTTCACTTTTTTGTGTAAAGTGGATAAAGAAATGTTTCTCTGACATAAAGTTTTATAGGTTAGTAATACAGTTAAATTTTCCATTACAGTGAAATGACAATATGAGTTCATAATATATTCATTATTAAAGCTGTATTTTAGGAAACAGTATATATAATTTCATTGTATTTTCATATTGTAAATTACTATATATTTTTGATTTAATAAAATGTTTAATTTTCATTTTAACAAAGATGAGGAATAATTGCAAAGTTTTTTTTTATTCATTTTAGGTACACATTTATAAATAAAAATAATTCAAGCATTAGAACTATTAGTATTCATATTTGTACATTTTTTATCCATTGTTGTTTAATGAGACAAATAACATTTATGTTTCCCTATATTATGATGCTATTTCAGTTTTATATTTCTCCTGAATGTGCTTTAAGATATACAAAGCAAACCCCTGAGATGCTTTTGTATTACCTCTTCCTTCATTCATCATATCTTCAGGGCCTGTAGAGAATGCAATATGTTCCCTGGTCCAGTCAACTTACATAGCCCATTTCCTGATATGGTGTGTTTGTGCCCAAGAATTATTTTAAATTTGATGTGATTTCCTGAAAACCAATTTGTGGTATCTTAAAACAATTCCTTCTAACTCATAGTAAGGATTTGTTCTATTTATTTATACTTGTTTTCTCGTGTAAATACAACTTTCCAAAACCTTATCCCTACATCTATTATTTTTATTTCCTTGCATGACTCTGAATTATTCATATGAGTTCATAACATCTAAAAATATTGCCTCAACTCCCCATTCCTTGAAATAGAAATTGATATGAAAGAGACTTACATCCCCCAAAATGAGAGAGATTTTACAACTGAAATTATTTTTAAAATGAATGTTCTAGTATTAATGTAATGGAAATTTAAAGTTATAAATAAAACTATCTAAATATGAAGGTAGGCAAAGAAACATTATTCATATCAAACAATAATTAATGTATGTAATCACTATTCTAGGAATTTGTTTTTAAATTTAATTAAATTATTTAATTTTTTTCTTTATTAGATATTTTATTCATTTACATTTCAAGTGTTATCCAGAAAGTTCCCCATACCCTCCCCCAACCCCGCCCTGCTCCCCTACCTACCGCCTCCCTCATAATGGCCCTGGTGTTCCCGTGTACTGAGGCACATAAAGTCTGCATGACCAAGGGGCCTCTCTTCCCAATGATGGCCAACTAATTATTTAATGTTTTATGTGGGAGGGTATTTGTGTAGGATACTGAGGATAAAATCCAGGGCCTCAGTCAAGCACAGTTTATCATTCTTCGTCCCCATTTTATTTTAAAGATGTATTAATTATACGTTAGTAAAATACAGTTTAATGCTTTAGTAAAAATTATATATTATATACTAATTGATCAAATTCAAACTTCCAGTATTTTCCTCCTGGAAGCTCATAAACACCACATGTTCTTTCAAACATAAGGCAATATGAGAGAACATAATGCCACATTTGCCTGAAGATATGATTTTTAGATCTTCCCTTTAAGCAATTTTAAAGTATAAATCTCCCTATAATTCAATTACATCTCTAGTCTCATAACAATTTCACATACTGCTTCTGTAAATGTGGTGTTTTCACACTTGCCATGTATGTGAGACCATGAATTACATAATTTTTACCCAGCTTATTTCACTTAACATGATTCCACTTATTTTTAGATATGATTGGCATTGTTTTAATGTATGACAAAATACTCTGCCTTGTATGAATAGTTATACTTAAAATCCGTATAGGTATTATGTAATATAAATATCTGTTCCTTTCTAAAATGTGATCTAAGCATAAATTGTGAAATCTGGATCATACTTGAGAATCTCAATAACTTATATATTGCATTTTACAAACAAAAATTCACCTGAATTATGTAAGTTTGCTGTTAAGATTCAGCTTCTGAATCAATATTAATGATTTAATAGGGCCAGAGTTCTTGAAGTTTTATCAGCCTTCTTATAGGTCTGAGATAACTAAATCATGATCTATTCTTTAAATAGAACCAATGCTACATAATAACAATTACTTTTTAAGAGTTTGATTTGTGTTGTTAATATTTCTTTGCAAAATTCATTAGTGATTATAAAGACTCCTTATCTCCCTTAATCCTCTTAGAAATGCTGTGAATATCTTAAGCCTGTTATGATAATCACTTTTACAGATTAAGGAAATGAGGCTCAGAAATATTCTATGGCTTAAAAATATTATAACCTTAAATACATACATAGTTATTTTCTGTAATTGTATATATCACATTAGGCGATAAATATGTAAAATATTAAAATGGTGCTTTATTTTAAGAACAGATTATTCTTGCTATAATTAATCATGTTTACTCTTTATCTTAAGGCTTAACCCTACCTCATTTTATTTCATGTTTATTAGCAGAAACCTTTTATCCGCTTATACAACATAAATATTTATAATCACTTATTTAAAATGAGAAATACTATATATGAAATATTTATTTTTAATTTTTAAATAGGTTTTCAACCCTTCACAGTCCAACCCACTGAAATGAATACCCTTTCTGTCTCTCTTTCAAAAAATAATGCAAAGAGGAATCTAAATAATAACAGTAATAATAATAATGATGATGATAATACAATAAGATAAAAACAAACCAGAATAGGATGGGGAGGATAACAAAGAAATTGAGGGAGGGAAAAACCTAATCAGAATATATTGTAAGTAAAATAGTCTATTTTAAATAAAAAAATAGAGCACATAAAATCTGAAATTGTTCATATTCATTTCAGATAAGTAACTGGCTATTTCTTTTTAAAGTATACCTTTCCCAAATCAAATGTACACTTGAGAGTCCAAATAGAAATACATAGAATGATAAACAACAGCATCTATTTACTGTTCTCATTAGAAATGGCCTCATTTGATTCTTTCTCGGATTTACCACTTTGTCCCTCAATTAGATATCATTTTTGGGAGGGTTAAATGTTTGTATAAAGGCATATAATATGTCTATATTCCAGCCAGAATTAATGATGCATACTAAGGTTATGACTATATTACTGAAAGATGGATTAAAGGTATGTATTCCAGCTAGATCACACAGACCTTGAAGGAACAACCCTTGCCAGAGCAACCATGTTGCTGAACTAGAGTTCTTTTATACCATAGTTAGGAGCACTTGCTCAGGCAGAGGACTTGTATTTGGTTCTCAGGAGCACATGGAAGCTCACTTCTGTCTGTAGCAGATATAAAGAAGGTACAAACTTCTGGATTCCTCAGGCACTGCATATATATTTTGCACAGACACACATTTGGATAAAATACCTATTTTATGTAAATGGGGGGCAGAAATAATGATAATATATGGCACTATTAGTCACTCTGACTTGGTCAGTACATGACAGTTTTACAAAGATAGGCTGCGGATGAAGACAGAATGTGCCAGGGAATGAGATTGATCCTCACTATTAGAACTGAATGCCACAGTTAGTTTGAAGTCAGAGTTATTTAGTCAGAATAAGAGAGGAGCCAGTTTGAATCAGTCAGCTTAAATAACACTTGAAATGTAAATGAAGAAACTCTCTAATAATAAATGAATAAATAAATAGATAAATAAATAGATAGATAAATAAATAAATAAATAAATAAATAAATAAATAAATAAATAAATAAAAGAGTTTCAGCCAGAATACTGAATCAGACAGACAGAGTTCGGAAAAAGCTAGAAAGAGTGAGCAATTTAACAGCAAGCCACAGATATACTAGTTATACCAGGCAAATAAAAGCTATTTTTACAGGGGATCATGAACTTTCTTTGTGGGACTCTTCTATAATCTATTTTGTATTCATCCTTATATCTGAAATTAACCCATTGTCTAGTCTGTAATCAGTTCATTCAAGTTGAAGTTGTATAGAATTGTTTTTTTTTTTAAATCTATTACTAGTTTCTAGTTAGAGTAATGTATTATTTGTTCACCTGTTCCCAAATAATTAACAAAAGATGGCATTGCATGAGAATATATAAATATATAATACCTATTTATTTCATTTCATGTTGGGGTCCAGATCGTCTGTGGTCCCCTCATAATCAGACTGGGTTCCCCGGAAGATGGACTGGGGCTGGAATGAGACTAGGGTGGGAGAAGAAATGGATGACAAGACGAATCATTCCATTTAATTTTAAATAGGATTCTTCCTGATTTTTAAGAGGGAAGGCCCCGCCCCCAGTCAGTTCTGTGCAGGCACCTGGAATTATGGCAGGAAGTCTGAAGCACTGTGAGATTTCCCTGCTGTAAGCAGGTGAACTGGGTGGAGCCAAGGTCCAGGGAGCTATAGAATGTCTTGGTAGGAAGACCATCCCTGGAGGGGCACAGCAGACAGGGCAGCTGGATTCCAGAGTAGCTCAGGTGTGGTTTAGCAAGAGAATGGAAACCAGTCTTGGCTGGAGAATCACTCTGTATGTGGCTTCTTGCAGCACACCCTCAAGGGGCACCAGGTCTGAACTCTGGAGGTTACAATTTCATGTAATGGTTAATTTGAGGAAAGTAATTTTAAAATAAAACCCTAACAATTTTGTATTAAAATGTTATGTTTGGTATGGGGAAACTGGCATAAATATATTCCATCAGAATACTACTGTTCAAAAAGGATCACAAAGACAGAAGATATTTAAAGTCCCTTTTTAAGCCCCTAGAATATGGTATATTAACTTGAAAATAAATTCTACCTACAAATCATATACAACTTTATAGAAAACGCTTTTTCTATCTAGATTTGTTTTTAATTCATGATAATACCATCACATTTTCAATAAGCCTGTAATTTTGTGATTTCTGTTTTAAATTTTGTTGTGCTAAAGACATTGAAGATGCAACTGCAACATGGTACCTTGAGGGAGTCCTGATATTTCTCCAGCCACCTTTAATAATGTACATCACAAATTTCTCCCTAAACATTCTAAATATGTAGTTTACTACATAGTTAATAAATTTTGGTTCTCAGAGTATCATAAATGCATTACTTGTGCATATTTAAACAGATTTTCTTTTCAATTGACTTTTCTTTTTAACCTTCTGTGATTCTATCAACATCTTTCTTCCATTTCTGTTTGACATTGGGAATTTTATTCTGTAAGTGGAATTTTATTCCTCCTTTCAAATAAGTCAATAGTCCCTTTATCCATAGATGCACTTCAAATGACCAATTAAATTAAGAACTCATTCTGGGAAATTAGGTGGAACTATTATATTGTGTGGGAGGTTAATATCATGTCCTTGTTGAGAAAATGTCAGAGTTTAAACACATTGTGTTACAACCCTCATTTTAGGCTGCTGCTCAGCATGAAAATCCAGAGTTTCCTAATGAATACCAGCAGGTAACAGGTAAAAGGACATTGGCAAAGAAATAAAACGGACAGAATTTATTTCCACTGCCTTTACAAAGAAAATAACACCTGTCACAGAAGAGCAGTGGAGGACATGGATGTGGTTAATAAGTTAACCATTCAAGAATATTCATTTAGTACTAGCAGTTAGTGATAGACCTAGTAGTAGAGTTTTTATGTGAATAAATATTAATTATGTATGTGGTCATATTATTAAGAGATAATTCAAGTATTAAGATTTACTACATTTATAAGGCTCTGAATATGTCAGGCACTGGCAGAGCCTCTCAGGAGACCGCTATATCAGGCTCCTGTTGGAATCCACAATAGTGTCTGGGTTTGGTGACAGTATATGGGATGAATCCCCAGGTGGAACAGTCTCTGGATGGTCTTTCCTTCAGTCTCTGCTCCACACTTTGGCTCTGTATCTCCTCCCATGTGTATTTTATTCCCCCTTCTAAGAAGGACCAAAGTATCTGTACTTTGGTCTTCCTTCTTCTTGAGCTTCATGTGATCTGTGAATTGTATCTTGGATATTCTGAGCTTTTTGGCTAATATCCACTTCTCAGTGAGTGTATACTATGTGTGTTATTTTGTAATTGAGTTACCTCACTCAGGGTGAAATTTTTTTGTTCCATCTATTTGCCTAAGAATTTCATGAATTCATTGTTTTTATTGGTTGAGTAGTATTCCATCTGTAAATGTACCATATTTTCTGTATCCATTCCTCTGTTGCGGGAAATCTAGGTTCTTTCCAGCTTCTGGCTATTGTAATTAGGGCTATTGTGAAAGTAGTAGAGCAAGTGTCCTCATTCCAAGTTGGAGCATCTGCTGGGTATATGCACAGGAGTGGTATAGCTCTGGTAGTACTATTTCCTATTTTGTGAGGAATCACCAAACTGATTTCCAGAGTGATTGTACCAGTTTGCAATCCCACCAGCCATGGAGGAGTGTTCTTCTTAATTTACATCCTCCCAGAATCTGCTGTCATCTGAGTTGTTTATATTAGCCATTCTGAATGGTGTGAGGTGGAATCTCAGGGTTGGCTTGATTTGCATTTTCCAGATGATTAAGGATGCTTAGCATTCCTTTAAGTGCTTCTCAGCCAGTCCATATTCCTCGGTTGAGAACTCTTTGTTTAGATTTGTGCCCCACATTTTTTGTGCCCCACTTTTAATAGAGTTATCTGGTTCTCTGAAGTCTAACGTTTTGAGTTCTTTGACATAGTCAGAGGTAGATGCTCTCAGACTCAACCATTAGACTGAGCACAAGGTCACCAATAGAAGAGGTAGAGATAGGATCTAAGAAGCTAAAGGAAGAACAACAATATGAACCAACCAGTAACCCCAGAGCTCCCACAGATTAAACCACCAATCATAGAGTACACATCAAAGAACCCATGGCTCCAACTGCATATGTATCAGTGGAAGGCCTTGTTGGACATAAATGGGAGGAGATGTACTTGATCCTGAGAAGGCTCGGTTTCCCAGAATAAGGGAATCCCAAGACAGGTAAGCAGGAGTGGGTAGGTTGGTGAGGAGGGGGAGAGGGGATAGGATGGGGGCTTTTCAGAGGGAAAACAAGAAAAGGGGATAACATTTGAAATGTAAATAAAGAAAATGCCTAACACATAAAGAGTTATAAGACTCATTCTAGTTTTACACTTTCTTAAGTAGCACACCAAAAAAGTTTTTACAATAGGAGTAGAAGTAATATAATTACTTTTCTCATTGAGCTAATAGCTTATTGTATTTGGTTTTCTTATGTTTATTCTCCTGTTTGTTTCTTCTTCTTGTTGTTGTTGTTTTTGCTTTATTTTATATAAAATAAAGATTTAAAAAAAATCATATATTGTTTCCTCTTTGACATTTCTTGCTTAGCCCAGAATTTGCATTGCCTGGATTTAAATATTATATTCTATGTCTTTCAGCATTGATTGGATTTTTCTATAAATGTTTAGCTTAGGATTTATTTGTACCATTGATACATAATCTATTTTAATGTGAATAATCTTATGACATTACATAATAGAAAACTTTTTGTACAGCAAGTCTATGCTCTTTAATAACATTTTACATACAACTAAGCAAATGTAGTTACTCTGTTAAAATGTGTATATACCTGGCCTTTGAATGAACATAATTTCCATCGTACATATATTTATTAAATGGCATGTGAAACTATCAATAATGTTATCTACCAGTCTCACTGCTATAGATTTTAGTAATAACAGCTGCTTGAATAAATCCCAGTTGCTAAAAAAAAAATATTTTTTTTGTGATGTGATATAATAGTAATGAATGATGCTACTTATGTCTGTCAGGAATGATGGAGTAACACTGTGAAAACTCTGGGACTTGGGAGAGAAAGTGGATGGGGGTGTGGGGAAGAGGGGAACCTGTTCTGGTATTGGGTGAAGAAAAAGGACTGAAGCCCCGAGGGCCAGCAAAAAGAATGGAAACAGGCAATTTTTGGAGGTAGGAGGTTGGTGGGACCCTCCAGAATGTACCAGAGACCTGGGAGGTGAGAAACTCTCATGACTCAAAGTGAGGGACCTTAGATAAAATGCCCAACAGTAGGGAGAGGAAACTTATAGAGCCTACCTCCAACAGGAAGACAGGACATCAAGTGAGGGAGGGTTTTGTCATTCTACAGTCAAAACTCTGACTCATAACTGTTTCTGTCTGAAAGAACTGCAGGAATAGAAATGGAGAATAGCCTTAGGAAAATGAGGTCAATGATAGGCCCAAAGTTGGATCCTGCTGAAAGGGTGGTACCAAGACCTGACACTATCACTGAGACTATGGAGAGCTCACAAAAATGAATCTATCATGACTGCCTTCTAGAAAACTTAACAAGCAGCTGAAGGAGTCAGATGCAAATATTTACACCCAACCAATGGTCAGAAGCTACTGAAGGGAAAGGATGGAAGAAGCTAAGGAGGAGGGTGACCCTGTAGGAAGAACAGCAGTCTCAATTAACCTGGAACCTTGAGATCTCTCAAACACTGGACCACCAACCAGGCTGCATTCATCAGCTGATATGAGGCCCCCAAAACTTATACAGCAGAGGACTGCAAGGTCTGTATTCAATCAGAGATGATGAACTTAACTCTCAAGAAACTGGAGGCTACAGGAAGTTTAGAGGTGGGTTGGGGTTTGGGAGTGAGGACATCCTCTTGGAGACATGGTGTGGGGAGGAGGTATGGGATGAGGAATATTCAGAGCATAGAACAGGGTGGGGGGAATAAAATCTGGAGTGTAAATAAATAAATAAATAAATAAAATAATTGTTTAAAGTTTTTTTTTTTTAATTTTTTTTAAAGGAAAAAGCCAAAATAGTTTTGGAAAAATGTTTTCTCTTCATGCTAAAGCACATTGTTAAAACAGAAAACTATGTGCCTTCATGGAGAATTGTATTTATACCAACAATTACAATGTCTCTGTATTAAATTACTGTATCAGAATGGTGTGATCCAATCCACCTCACTTTACACTTTCAACTGAGTTAGTGATGCTGTCACATATGGTTAGATTTGCTCTTTTACAAAAGATTTAGCTTTGTGTGTCCTTAACCAAGTGACAAATTAATGCTGAATTTGGGTTCTACAAATTACTGAAGTAATCTAATTTGTCTTTCTCATTGGTCCATTTGACTTTGCAAAAAATACTATTAATTGCTAGCAAAATTTTAATTGCCATGGTGAAGTTCAATTTGAAAATCTTGAACTATAAAAATAAATGGAACAAAGACATTAATTTAAAAGCAAAAGCACTGAAATTTGTAGAGAAAAACACTAAGTTGACCCTTTAAGATATTGGGGCTGGTGAGGTGGCTCAGCGGGTAAGAGCACCCGACTGCTCTTCCGAAGGTGATAAGTTCAAATCCCAGCATCCACATGGTGGCTCACAACCATCCGTAACAAGATCTGGCTCCCTCTTCTGGAGTGTCTGAAGACAGCTACAGTGTACTTACATATAATAAATAAAATAAATCTTTAAAAAAAATAAGATATTTGGGTAAGTACAAACTTTGGATTAAAATATTAGCAGCATAGGACTTAACTTGAAGTATTGACACATAGTACTCTATGGAAAAATTTTTTCTCAGCAAAATATATATATATATATATATATATATATATATATATATATATATATATATATATACCATGGACTTTTTTCAAGATAGATTAGTACATAAAATATACTCTATGTTGTTCTAAGTGTATAAATGTTCACTGACTTGTATAGACTTTAGGTCAGATCTATTTTGGTGTGATGCTTTAAATTCTTTGCAAGGTTTTTATAATAAATTTCATGAAAAAATAAGGAAAACAATTATGTCAACTATAATAATGTAGGCCTAAGATATCATTGAATACAAATGTATTCTATCAGGGCTAAAGGTATTTGCATTAAAATAATGATAAGATAGGTAAGTAATGTTTATTGCTTATTTTCATATTCCAGATATCTTTACAGCTTAATTGTATGACAGAATGATTTGGAGAAGGGTGATGTGCTTTATCAATGTATGCATAAGAAAAGTAAGATAAATATATCCTAAAACACACTTGTCTAAATAGCATATGATAATATCTTGTCTTAGTTAGAGTTTTACTGCTGTGAACATACACGCTGACCAAGGCAAGTTTTATAAAGGACAACATTTAATTGGGGCTGGCTTACAAGTTCAGTCCATTACCAAAAAGGCAGGAACATAGCAGCATCCAGGCAGACATGGTACAGGAGAAGCCAAGAGTTTTGCATCTTTATCTGAAAGCTGCTAGCAGAGTACTGACTTTCAGGTATTGAGGGTGAGGGTTTTAAAGCACACACCCACAGTGCCACACCTACTCCAACAAGGCCACACCCACTACAACAGGGTCACTATCTAAGCTGAGCATATACAAACCATCACATTCTACTTCCTGGCCATTATAGGCTTATTCAAACATATGACTCTATGGGAGCCATACCTAACCATACCATAGTGAGAAGTACATTTAGTCTAATTTCAAAAGTCCCTATAGTTTGTAGCAGCAGTCTCAACAATGGTAAAATTCAAAAGTCATCTGAGATTCATCCAATCATTTAACTGTAATCCCCAAAGCAAGACAGGAAACCATCTGGGCAAAATTCAAACTTGCATCTCCATGTCTGATGTCAAAGGAGTCTTTGGATCTCCTTACTTTTTCATCTTGGTTGACTACAACAGCTTCTTTCTCCTGGGCTTGTTCTACTCACTGTTAGCAGCTTTTCTCATTAGATAACCCAAAGCTCTGGCATATTGAACATCTTGGAATCTCCAAGGCAACTTCACTGTTACAGCTTTGTGGTTCAATGTCTAGGATCCACACTTGATTTTCTGGACTTCTCCAAAGGGTTGGCATCACTTCTCCAGCACTGCCCTCTGTAGCACTCTAAGCTCAGGTTGATCGACTCCACTGCTGCTACTGTTCTTGGTGATCATCCCATGGTACTGGCATCTCCAGTGGGGTCTTCCACTGCAACTAGACTTATTTTTTTCTATTTTTTATTAGATATTTTCTTCAATTACCTTTCACATGTTATCTCCTTTCCTAGTTTCCCCTCTGAAAATCCCCTATCCTCTCCACCCTACCCCTGCTCCACAACCCAACCACTCTTGATTCCTGGCTCTGGCACTTGCCTATAATGTGGCATAGGACCTTCACAGGACCAAGGACCTCTTCTCCCATTGATGACCTACTAGGCCATCCTCTGCTATATATGCAGCTAGAGCCATGAGTCCCACCATGTGTTTTCTTTGATTGATGGTTTAGTCCTAGGGAGCTCTTGGGAGGCACTGGTTAGTTCATATTTTTGTTCCTCCTATGGGGCTGCAACTAGGATTCACCAATAGCATTTCATAGGTTCTCTTCATAGTGCCAAGCCTCAAATCCTTTGTATGACCCCTTCTATCCTGAGCCATCAATTACATCCAAGGTCACACCTTTACCAATGGCCTTCTGTGGCTTCTCACAGTGCCAACCCTCAGCTGCTTTCCAGGACTCTTTCATTTCTTCAAAATGAGTATCACCTCAGTGACTCTTACACATTACCAAGTACACAGCTACAGCATGAGGTATAATGTTAACTGTCTCTGGATCACAGCTACTTGTGCTCTCTGAAAACACTCCCTAGAAGATTTCACCTCAGCAATGCTGATCTCTTCTTATTCTCTGCTAATTTTTTAGCTCTAGCTAATCTGCATCAATTGTCTCCGTAGTTTTCTCCTCTTGACAATAAAAACAGAGACACATGGATGAAGCTGCCAAAGTTCTGCTGTTTTGCAGGAGCTTGAACCTGACCTCACTGGTTCTATTAGATCATGTCCAGCTTTCTGTTTTCTAACTCCTTCAATGCCTAGCTTGGCTGCCATGCAACTTGCTCTGTATGTTGACATTTAAGTTAGAGATCTGTATGGCTCTGCCTCTGGAATTAAAGGCTTATACTACCATTCGTGAGCCTGAATATAGCTGTGCGGGATCTTGCCCCAAGGTTACAACTTCCTTAACTCAGTTCAATATCTTTGAACACAGGACTCAGTTCTCTTTCACTTCCTGCTGCGCCTTTAATACTTGAACCATATATTTTATATTTTTCCTTTCTCAGGTTGCTATGTTTGTTTAAAATGTTCTTTATAAGACTTAACCAGAGAACAAAGCCTATGATGAGAGTTTCTGAGACTGCCTTTGTCAGTGCAATTAATCTGATTCTATTCACCTTAGCCTCAGGGAGACTCTTCAGATGAGGGCAAAATGTAGCCACATTTGTCACAAAATTACCACAAAAACAATCTATAGGCCACATATGGAAATTCTCCACTTCAACCTTTTTGGGCAGGACCACACAATTCAAATCAGTCTAAGTTACAAAGTCTTCCATATTCCTACTAGGATAGCCCATTAAGCCTCATTTAATACATTCTATTGCTTTTCACATCCAAAGTCCCAAAATTCACTTTCTTCCAAACAAAACCAGGGTCAGGCTTATCCCAGCAATACATCGGTCACTGGTACCAACTCCTGTCATAGTTAGGGTTTTACTATTGTGAACAAACACCATGACCAAGGCAAGTCTTATAAAGAACAACATTTAATTGGGGCTGGTTTATAGGGTCAGTCCATTATAATCAAGGCAGGAACATGACAGCATCTAAGTAGGAATGGTGCAGGAGGAACTGAGAATTCTATATCTTCATCTGAAGGCCACAAGCAGAATACTGACTTCCAGGATGCTCGGATGAGGGTCTTGAAGCCCATGTTCACAGTGACACACCTATTCCAAGGTCAAACTTACTCCTACAGAGGCACACCCTCTTGTAGTGCCATTACCCGGGCCAAGTATATACAAACCATCACTAATAATAAATAAACAAGCATGAGTAATAATCTGAAATATAAGTCTAGTGTTATTTTTATTCTTTTGTCTGCTTTTGTCTCTTTTGTCTGTATCTCTGACCCTCTCTGTGTCTCTGTCTCTGTCTACCTCAGTCTCTCTGTTTTCTCTGTGTATCTGTCTCCTCTCTCTCTCTCTCTCTCTCTCTCTCTCTCTCTCTCTCTCTGAGTGTGTGTGTGTGTGTGTCTCCATATTGTATGGGTAATGCTGAAAGAGTTTAAGATATGGCTTACTCTTCTGAGGTTTCTTAGGTCTTTAAAATAAAACAAATTGTATTTAAATTGTATTTACTGAGTTTGAGCTCATCATAATCATTTCTCAGCATTTTGATCACTTGAGAATTCCTGTAATGACTTCTACCTACTATAAAAAGAAATATATTTTTAATAAGGGTGTGTAGATAAAAGCATAAGTATTTAAAATATTGTTGGCAATTACATTATTTTAGAAAAGTGGCAGAAGTGTTTTTTTGTTTTTTTGTTTTTTTTTTTCCTAGAGTTCATGACCCCAGTAACAACAGGTATTTGGCCAGTCTTATAGTACCAGGCATGTACTCCCCACTAATGAGATGGGTCAACAACTCAATCAAAATGCAATGCTGTTTGTTATCTCAAAGACATTGATCTGGATTATAGGTATCATTGATGAGGACTATGAAGCTTGCATATCACCTTACAAATGCTACATGAACTAGTACTCAGGGAAAAAAAAAATCCAGGTCAGTTCTAACTAGATTTTTCTAAGTTTTGTGTGTGAATTGTCTGGATGGTTTTGTTTTGTTTTTGTAATAGGGGTTTATATGTAAGTTCTGGTAGCCTATGAAGGACAAAGCCAGTAAGTAGCCTATCCTGTTTGGGGCAAATATTTTAGCTCCTTTAGCAATAACTGAAAAAGAAGGTTTTAGTGAATGGCACTAAGATTAATAAATGGTATTAGTCAATTAATAAAATAAAGGATAAGCATTAATACACTTATGTATATAGAGACATATAGTAGTTTATATTATATGTTAACGTATGTAAAAATGCTTATGTCTTTTCAAACACACTTATTGTTATTATATCCTTTGAAGAATCTTACGTTTTTTTCTTCATAGTTCAGCTAAAAGCAACAAAAATTGCTGTCTTAGTCAGGGTTTCTATTCCTGCACAAACATCATGACCAAGAAGCAAGTTGGGGAGGAAAGGGTTTATTCGGCTTACACTTTCATACTGCTGTTCATCACCAAAGGAAATCAGGACTGGAACTCAAGCAGGAGCTGATGCAGAAGCCATGGAGGGATGTTCTTTACTGGCTTGCTTCCCCTGGCTTGCTCAGCCTGCTCTCTTATAGAACCCAAGACTGCCAGCCCAGATATGGATCCACCCACAAGGGGCCCTTGATCACTAATTGAGAAAATGCCTCACAGCTAGATCTCATGGAGGCATTTCCCCAACTGAAACTCCTTTCTCTGTGATAACTCCAGCTGNTTCCCCTGGCTTGCTCAGCCTGCTCTCTTATAGAACCCAAGACTGCCAGCCCAGATATGGATCCACCCACAAGGGGCCCTTGATCACTAATTGAGAAAATGCCTCACAGCTAGATCTCATGGAGGCATTTCCCCAACTGAAACTCCTTTCTCTGTGATAACTCCAGCTGTGTCAAGTTGACACAAACCTAGCCAGTACAATTGCATATCTGTAATTTGTGATCCAGCATGCTTTTATAATTCTGAATAAAACAGATTAAATTTGACTTTCTAGTATGTATCAGCTAAATCTTTTATATACAAACTAAATAATTTGTCCTCTATTTTTATCTTAGTTATGTCAGAAAGGTAAAAATCTGGTCTCCATCAGTAATTATTTAAGTTGACTTCTTTTATATCTGAAGCTTAAATCCTATTAAATTATAGAATTGCAAGTGGAATTTATTTTAAAAAAGCAGAATTTGGCTTTATATATGCAATCTAGTTGTAAAGTTGGATGTTTTCATATAAGGAAGTTACATCAGTAAAGATGTTGCATTCTACAGGTGGACAAATAACAAACAAACAAACAAACAAACAAAAACAATAAAAAACTAGTTTTCTGATGTAGTATAAAAAATGGAACAGTTCAAATTGTAGCCTTGGGCTATAAGGAATGTCACTTGGGAGTTGATCAAATACTGTAACAGAGTGTTGAGATGTCAACAGGTGCCCTCACTGGGGTTCATGGTGAAGAGAAAAAGAATGAATGGGAGCATACAATGCTAGAGCAATGAAACTATAATATTAAATATGAACATATAACAAGCAGTCAGTGTTAGCATTAAATGCTAATATACTTACAAATACAAAGTTTTATTAGTACAATCTCTATCTTCCTTCAGTTTACCATAATTCAGATATGAAGACAATAGTTAAAAGGTGAGCAAATGGAACTGAAAAGTATTTCACAATATTGATTACATTATGTAAATTTGGTTTTTGCATTTTAACCACTATCAAAAATAGACAATACAAAAATTCTCTGTCATCTGTAATAAATTGCCCAAAATAGCCCTAGAAATCATATTCATGATTATTAAAGTACAAACTGTAATAAATAGTAGTCACTGGTGTCCAAATACAACCAGATTTTAAATATGAGTTTTATATAATTCCTAAGCATTTTATCATTTTATCCCATCTGCAACCTATGTGATATATAAAGTCCCCACTCAAAAGATATGCCTTTCCTAGAGAATATCTGAAAATTAGCTGTATTAATTGAAAGCATATGCCTTCAATTTCAAATCAAACCCAGCATGTACTTCAAATCATAAACTAGGTCTTTTTCAAGTGCCTACTCAGAACCAAAGCTTCTATTCTGAGATGTTGCTGCTCCTAATATGTTTCTTCAAATTGCTTTTCTTTTCTTTTGTTCCTACCAGAAGGCTGGAATGAGGATGGTCCTTCCCACTCAGGCAATAATACTTCCTGAGAATTCATGAAAATAGGTTCTGTGATTGAGATATTGCTGTGTGCAATAACTAAGAAGGGAAATTACTGTCATGAGTTTGTCTCCTTTTACTGACAGAAACTCCTTTTATTTTATCATCATACATACGTAAAGCATCTGCAACTTTTCCTAAATACGCATAAACTCTCCATCAGTTTCTAACTCTCAAATCTTCCCAAAATACACAAAAATGGCACACCCTTTATATTTATTAAAATAGTGCCTCAAATTGAAAACTACATAGACCTTTTAAAAATCATTTTTCAGTAATGGTAAAAACTGCATTGGTACAAAAATAGACTAGTCAATCAATAGAATAGGATTGAAGACCCAGAAATAGGGCCACACACTTATGGACACTTGGTCTTGGTCAAAGAATTCAAATACATACAATGGAAAAAAAAAAAAGCATCTTCAATAAATGGTGCTAGACTAAGTGGCAGTCTGTATGCAGCAAAATGAAAATACATCCATATTTATTATCTTGCACAAACCTTAAGTCCAAGTGGATCAAGGACCTCAACATAAAAGCAGAAACAGAGACTGCCCCACCCAGGGATCCATCCCATAAATAACCACCAAACCCAGACACTATTGTATATGCCAGCAAGATTTTGCTGACAGGACTGTGATATAGCTATTTCTTGTGAGGCTATGACTATGTATTGCCTGGCAAATACAGAAGTGCATGGTCACAGTCATCTATTAGATGGAACACAGGGTCCCTAACAAAGGAGCTAGAGAAAGTGCCCAAAGAGCTAAAGGGGTCTGCAACCCTATAGGAGGATCAACAATATGAACTAACCAGTACCCCCTTCCCCCAGAGGTTGTGCCTCTAGTTGCAAATGTAGCAGAGGATGGCGTAGTCAGCCATCAGTGGAGGAGAGGCCCTTGGTCTTGCGAAGATTATATGCCCCAGTACAGGGGAATGCCAGGGCCAGGAAGCAGGAGTGGGTGGGTTGGGGAGCAGGGCAGGGGAGGGTATAGGGGACTTTCAGAATAGCAGTTGAAATATAAATGAAGAAAATATATAATTAAAAAAGTAGATACACTGAAACAAGTAGAAAACAAAAAAATTCAAGTAAACCTAAAATATTCATTAAAAATTACTTACTTGAAAATTTTAAGATTAAAAATTATTTAAGTTTTACTTAATTAAAAATTTAGTAAAATTATAAAGATTTAGTTTATAGTTCTTTATTGAAAAGTTAGTTTCTAACTGTATGCTTTGGTATGTCCCTGTAAACTAGCGCTATGTAATCCGGGTAAGAGGATGAGGAGTTCAAGTCTAGGTGTGGCTCTATAGAAAGTTAGAAACCACTTAGGGACTCTGTCTCAATAACAAAAGCAAACAAAGAACCCATATCCGGCACTGTTAAAGACTCCAAGACTCTGTGTCTAGGAAGTAAATAAATAATAGGCCCTGGAACCTAACACTATTTTTCAGTTAAATGGAAATAGTATTGAAATGAATCTTAATTTTTATTTCTACATATATGGATTACTTCCTTTCTTAAATCTCTTCAGAGAAGCTTCTTCTTGGAGAAAATGACTATTATTATAGAGATGCTCAACTGGCCAAAATGCAAATACTATGAAATAGGATTTATATATCACAAAAATTCACCCTGAGGCATAGAAAGTTATTGAATAACTGGGGATGGAGAGATTATAAGGTCATAGAAAACTCCAAGTAAACAGTGCTTTACAGACACAGTAGTGCAATTACACATATGATCTCATAGTGATTGTGACAGTATTATAAGACTTCCAGAATTTCTTTGCAGGCAAAATCACAGCAAGGGGCTGAGTGCACGGGGCAGGTCCCACCACTAGCTGAAGACCTACGGGCATTTGAGAGTGATTGGTTGGGAGTGGAAGACACGGCAACACAGATTGGGCTGGAAATTAAGAAGAAGAATGAAAAAGGGGAAAAAAAGAGGAGAAGATGGAAAAGGCAAAAAGGAGAATCCTCAACAACTCCTCAAGCTTGGAGGGATAGGAAGGTGAGAAAGGATCTGGGAGGAGTTGGGTGTAAGCAAGGTCATAGCATCCCAAGTGGAATGCTTAAACAGTTAATAAAATGCTATTTATTTATTTATTTATTTATTTATTTATTTATTTATCCTGCAAGGCTCCCAGGTGCTTACTAAATCAATGTATTCTGTTTAGAGGAAAAAATAGAACAAACTTCAACAGCATATTTACATTACAAATTTCTTATTGTGTTATTTTTCCTTTGCTTATATCTTGGGATAATCAACTTTTCCTCCTAGAATTTATTACTGCAATTACAAAAATGTTCAAGATATATTTATTATTTAATAAATGTTTTCTTATAAACTTCTAATATCTATAGGGGTTTAAATAAATATATTATGTTCTTATTCTCTGCAGTGGCTTGCTTTGTTAATTTGACACTACAAGTGACAACTTGCCATTTCACAACAACTTGTGAAAGGCGTGTTAATGGGGGATTATCTTTCTAAATTGGATTTGCTTGTAGGCATATGTGTGGGTGATTTTCTTAATTATGCTAATTGAGGAAAGACTGTCCCCTCTCTGCAATAATCCCTAGTCAGGTTTTCTGAACTGTACAAAAGTAGATAAATGGGTCTGAGCAGAACCAGTAAGCAGGTAAGCATATATGAATTCATTTACTCGGCTCTTCACTGTAGATTAATATATAACTGTTTGAAGTTCTTTCTTTGACTTGGATACAAGGATTGATGCAACCTGTAACCACAGTCTAAAACAATGCATTTTTCCTTCAAGTTCCTTTTATCACAACTGCAGAAAGAAAATATAACACCCTGAAATTTCTATTTGAAAGAGATTAAATTCTCCGAGATATAGTACAGTCATGTTAAATGACAGTTTTCTATCACTAATCCTGTCTGTTTGTTTGTTTTTTTCAGTAACTTAATGAGGTATTAATTATTACATTTTCGGGAATAGCCCACTCAAATAATGATTTCCTCAATAATACCCATATTTTTGTTCTACAAAGTTGTAGTAATTTTCACCTGAATTTAAAAACAAAATGTATTTAGACATCTGGAATTTTGTTGTCATCATTATAGAGAAAAATATTTCATTTAACATGAATAGGACTTAATTTAACTTTTTAGCACACCAAAGCAATAGTGCCTGAGTTGAGTGAAATTATATTTACTGTATACTTATCCTGTACTTAGCAGGTGGGAGCTAAATTTGATTTGTTTAAGAGACTCATTTTACTTTTTTGTGGTTATTTTACAAAAGAGTGATTTAATGAAATAGAAATAAAAATGTACTAATAAATTAAGGTGTTCCTCTGAAAACTAAACACACTGCCCTGACACCTGTTGATTTTCCTGGAGCCATTCTTTCCCTAAGGACTATCATGAGGTATGTACTATATCTGTAGACAAAAGCCAAACCATGCTTCCCCTGGATTCTCTCTCTCTCTCTCTCTTTTTTTTTTTAAACTTATTTCTCATTCTTTTATATTTGGAAACTGAGCCTGGTGTGCTGTTGCATTTTATTTGTTTTAGTTTATGCCAAAAGAGACATATATATCCCCTGGCAAAGTTTTCTAAGACAAAATAGTGTAGCAAAAATGTGTGAGGTCTCCTTTATACTTTTGAATTCTCCAGAAATTAGGCTTTTTCTTCCCTACAGCAAAGTCCAACTCACAGTTTTCTGCCTTCCCCTTTCTGAGGGATAGGCTTTATTCTTACTAAAGTGCAACTATGCCTACACCCCCATTTGACCTTTGACTCAAGTAATGTCCATAGAATCTACCTTGGCATGTTTTTACCAGGTACCAGCTAAAACAAACTGGAAATATCCAAGATGTGTAATTGAATCTGAAACAGATTAGTTCATATTCTGTCTTTTCACTCAATTTTCACAATTTTATTTACATTTAGACTCTGAGGAACCATTACATTTTATCAGCTCATCTATGCATATATGACTTTATCTGACATATTGAGGTTTTTAGGTATGAGATTAATAGTTCAAATATCTAAACTCACAATACTAGGGATAGAAATGCTGATTGCATAGATTGTTGCAATTTGTCACTATTATATAAACTTTTAAAAGTATTATTCCCCCCCTTTCCAATTTGTCTTATATAATCACTTTTAATAATCCCTTCTTTGTTCTTCTTGAGGAAGAACAAAGGCATTATAAGCCTGTGCAGATTTTGATGGCTCATAAAAAGAGTACTAGGACCACTGGGTGTACTAACATGTACTTAAATTTCATATGACTTAGAGGAAAGAGACAAGGAGTCATTAAACTAATCACTGTTGTCCTTAGATATTTTCTTTATATTGAGTTGTCTTAATTAGCCAAAATATTACTAGTTTATACTGCTTTTGCTACTCTATCCAGCTATAACTGTAACAAAATGGCATCATCCACAATAATGGGCTGCTAATAATATTAAATTAGTTGTTTTATATAGCATAAGCAAGCTGAATAATCAAGTTATAATTTTTTAGTGATTGTCTAGTGACATTTCTAATCCTTTGATGAGACACAATGACCAAGGCTATTATAAAAAGCATTTAATTGAGGGACTTGTGCATAGTTTCAGAGGGAGAATCCATGAATATCATGGAAGGAAACATGGTAACATAGTTTCTGGGATGGTGCTGGAGCAGTGGCTATGGATTTATGTTTTGATCATTCCTGGTGTGGGCTATTTAAATCTCACAGGCAATCTCTTTCCATGGCACACCTCTTCTGACAAGAGCACACCTCATAATCCTTGCCAAAACAGTTCCATCAACTGGGAAATAAGCATTCAAATATATGAATTTATGGAGGGAGTTTTCATTCAAATCACCAAAGTGATTAATGTAAAAGTTTTGAAACTTGTAGATACTCAATTGCTATGATACATAAGCATAAACTTACCATCAGTAAATTTATCTATCTTAGGTTTCCTCAGCAAATGACACCAAATAAACAGCAGAAGAAGGCTGAAGAGGCAAGCAAGTGGCCAAATATAGGCAACTTTATTGTCAGTAACATATTTGTCTGGGCTAATTTATGCTAACAATGAATCTTAATGTTATTGAAGTAATGTTCTAATTATGCCTTTTAGTATAATCATGGAAGAGATTACTTTGAAGCAAGTATCCTAGTGATCTGCTAAAGACTCAGGGATGCTGCCTATAAAGTGAAGGGTGAATTCTAAGATTTTCCACCTTGCCCCACCAACCCCATCCTCCCTTTTGTACACTGGGCTCTAATCCTGTGTGATTACCCCTCAGGAAGAAATAATGATCATTGTTGTTCATATTCTGTTATGGCTAAACCTAGGAGCAAATGTAGGGAGTAAGGAGTTGAGATTAGGAATTATACTTCTCAGGTTTGTAGGATAGTTTCTTCCACCTAAACTCCAGTTATGGGCTGCTGATTCCTGCTTTTAGTGACCATCTTTTTTCTAACCTTCTTCAGAAAGGAACATTTGCTGCCAATGGATTTCTCTGCTTTAATTTCATTTCCCTGGAATATTTCACATTTTCTCCATTCACAATTCTCTATTTACATTTATTTTAGGGGAGTTTTATGTGCTTTTTTTATGAGACTCCTGGTTTAGCTATACTCATATCTGTGGTGTTGTATGACAGCACAAAGAACAAGTTGTTTTTATTCTTTCCTTCTGTATTTCCTTTCCAGATTCTATACATAAGTTTGAGGATACTTTTACATTATGGATGATTAATCATTACAGAGAAAGAACCAGAAAGCAGAGTGGAGGATAATAAATAGTTCATAAAAACAGAGCTTCCAAATTAAAATGTTTGCACACAATTATTAACAACAGAACTATGGCAAATTGTATGACTGAACTGCCTGTACAGCTGAGAAATAACTGTATATAAATAATAAGTAGAAATAACTATCTGTGTACAGGGATGGTCTTTGTAAAGCCTTTGTAATAGTATTTTAAACATGAATACTGTAATAGTACTTATTATATAAAAGAATAATAAAGAATACAGAAAGAAGCCACAATGAATCAAAAAATTAGAAGGTCTGGATGTAAATTTTAATGGTTATTTAAGTAAATAAAAAGCCCTATAAAAATTTCATTAAGAAAGCTAAAATGTGTTAAGTAATATTAATATTAATTCTTTGAAGAAACATATTAATTCTTCTAACTCATCCTAAAGCATCCCTTCCCACCATTGTATTCACTCAACTTTATATTGGGGTTTCTTCATTTTTACTCACTTGGGAGTAATGGTATCAGAGCATTCAACAAAGAACTATCCAGGGTTGTATCTGTATGTAGGAGAGTATTATAGATCAAAAACTGAGATGAGAAACGATGTTAAGTGTATTCATATGTATTCATAAGTATATATCATGTGACAGTTGACTATGCATGACATATACAAAGATGAAGGCAACAATTAGGCTGATGCCACTGCTAGAATTCAAATCCTGGTACAACACACATGGAATGGGGGATTTGACAAATTGAACAAGTAATTTGGATCTTTAAAGACATAATAAAGCCAAAGATGCTACCGAATAAAGCAAATCTTTAGCTATTTTTAATATTTAGAAATTCAAATATACATATTTTCAAAAGACTGATATATTCATGGAAGTATTAGAGAGGAAATAATTAAAGCAAAGCAAACTATAAATATAGTATATTGAACCTTGAAAATATAAAAATGCACAATGTGTAGAGTAAAAGTTTCATAAAAACAAGAGAAAACAATTACTGTTGTATTTTTGTATAAATTATAGTGATTATGTATTAAATAGATTTTTCTCTCTAATATAATATATGTGTGTCATGTTCCTGTAGAACAGAAAAATCATGTTTGGAAAATAAAATTATGACAATACTAGTAAAAGTTAAAAGATCAGTTAATTTTAATGATCTTTCTCCATATAAGATTGCTTTTCAAAATAAAATCAAAGTTTTACATAAAGATATATTTCAAAATATCAATCTTTATACTTAATATCCCAATCTCTAGGAAGTGGTATTATAGAATACTACAGTAGTCATTAAGGTATACAATACCTCTGGACACAATCTATTGTTTTTATTTAAATTAAGGGTTTGACTTTTTTCCAGATCGTAACTCTACAAAAGAACCTTTGCGCAGAATTTTATATTAAATAATTAGTAGTAGGCTATGATTTTTTAATAATTATGTTTAAAAATTTGTCAAGGCACAGAATTTATGTAGAATAATATGTTACATATATATGTGTGTGTTTATAGGTATGTAGTCATATGTGCATATATATGTTATAAATATCTGAAAATAATGTAAGAAATATAAGATCTCTACAGTGAAAACTTTCAGACACTGAGCAAAGAAACTAAGTTGTAAATGTAAATTTTATTCTCCAGATGTAATTGTATATCAGGCCTCTTGCTGAAAGCACACACTTTTGTATTCTTTCTGAACCTGAGGTGTTATGGCTCATACTCCTCTCAAATCTTACTGATTCAAATTGGCTTCTCTTAGCTTCTCTGAGTGAAAAGACTGAACTGCTTTGAACTGAAAGGACCTCAACCACACTCAACCCAATTCTCTCCTTGCACTAAACATTTTTTATTGGTTATTTTCTTTATTTAAATTTCATATGTTAATCCCTTTCCTGGTCCCCCCCGAAACCCTATATCCCATGCCCCCTCCTCCTGCTTCTATGAGGGTGCTCCTTAACCCACCCAACTACTCCCACCTCCCTGCCCTGACATTCCCCTACACTGGGGCACTGAACCTTCATAGGACCAAGGGCCTCTCATACCATTGATGCTGGAAAACGCCATCCTCTACTACATATGTGACTGGAGCCATGGGTCCCTCCATGTGTACTCTTTGGTTGGTGGTTTAGTCCCCGAAGCTCTGGGGGGTCTGGTTGGTTAATATTGTTGTTCTTCCTATCGGGTTGCGAACCCTTTAAGCTCCTTCAGTCCTTTCTCTAACTCCTCCATTGGGGTACCAGTGCTCAGTCCAATGGTTGGCTGCACGGAGTAGTGGCTCTTTCCTGTATGTTCTCCTGAGAGTTGGACTTATCTATCAAATTTTTCTCTGATTGCCCCATTGTTACTTTTAAATATGGCAGGTTCTTTCTACAAACTAATTTTACCTTCCTTGTTTGAGAATAAAGATATGTACTAAGGGCATGCCTGTATTCCACTAAGATGACACATCTTCTTTTGATGATGTCACTTGCCAGAGCAGCTTATGTTGCTAGATTAAATTTCCTATACACTAAGAAAAACTCTAGAAGAATGGAAGAAAGATATATATCATATTGTTACAAGGGGGAAAAATAATAATATGAAAATGGCTATTTTATCCAATATAACCAATGCAATTACATTAAATATTCCAGCGACTAGGATCACTAACAAAATTCCAATTTTGTATTTTAGCCAGTTCTCAGTATTGAATTAAAATGGAAAATGAGTTTTGAATTTTTTAAATGAGACTCAGTAGCTTTTAACCTTCATGTGATTTCCTGATTTCACATCTTCTATAAAGCGTATGCTAGATCATGATGCACAAAACCAGAGCAATGAGAAATGATAATTTATTATCATATTATCTAGATGTATAAATTTGAACCCATTGAAATAAATGTGGATATTGTACTTTCCCAAATCTGTAGTTCCACACATAAATAAATAATGCAGCACACAGTGCTTTTAATTCCCTTATATATTTTTATATAACATTCTGATTGATTGAGACCATCAACATTAAACTGTTAGCAATATAACCAATGTATTGCATTAAGATGCAAGATTCTTAATTAAAATTTATATAAATATTGACACAGATGTTTTATTTGCATTTCATGTAAAATATTAACATTACTTAATTCTGATAAATAAAGAATCTATTATTTAAAAGAAAACAGTACTTTGAAGTTGACCTGCCTTCTTATGAATGAATGCAAATTACAAAGAAATTAAAAATAATTTTAAAGCCATTATTCAAAAACAGGGAAAACGATAACACTATTTATATAGAGCTTCTATAGTGTGGTAAATTTTTTCATGGATCCAGTATTTATAATGATGTGTATGCTAAATAATAAACAAACTATAAATAATGTGCCTCTATTTGTAGATATCAACAAGTTTAAATAAAAGTTTATTAAACTTGAATATTGTTTGAGAGACAAGACTGGAATTATTTATATATTCCATAAGTGATTTCACAAATTATAGAATATTCATTCCCATTATAGATGAGGTAGAAATAATCTTATACTATGAAAAATAGTAAACTATCATATTGTATATGAATACAAAAATCTATGTAAATTGGGACCAACTAATTACCTCTAAATTGTTAGTGGCATTTAAAAGTCATTATATTGGCCATCTAATAAGAAAAGTTAGAGTAGTCCACCACCACATGTCATCCTCACACCAGCAAATTTAACTGTGCTTGGAAGACTGTGCCTGATGGAAACTCAGCCTTGTAGGGTTAATGGTCTTGTGCCTGCTTTTCCACACTGAGGAGGCAGGACTTGAGAGTTTTGACTGTTCTTTCTCCACACAGACAGTGTTGGGCCTTGGGGAAGCCTCAGGACTTGGGGAAGTTCCAGGTAGGGGAAAACAGTCTGAGGTGCCTGGGATAGCTGGAGCTGGCCTGGGGGTCCCCAGGCCTCCAGGGGGGGCGCTGAGCTGTCAGATTCTCAGGTTCTTGGGCATTCAGGTGCTGCTGGGAGCCACCAAGGAACTGAGAATAGAGTTGGGGTAGGCTGGATCTGGCCTGTGTGAGGGAAAAAAGGGGAGCTCCAAGTGGATACTCCAGGGATGAGTCCTTGACTTGTTGGCAGCTTACTTGGGCTTGAGCTTGGTCCTGGATGGGGCCTCAGAGAGGCCTTCTACTGGAGGTCAGACAGTGGCTCTTTAGTTGAAAGCCTTCTCCATGGCTCCCCATGGAAGATCCTGATGAAAAGAGGCAGACCATGGTTATAAGGCATTTATTATTATGGTGGAAAGGGGATGAGTAAAATCATACCCCACTTCTCAGGGCAGGCCTGAGTTTAAATACCTTTTGTAGGGGGGATTGTCTGGACAGGAGAGTTTATTGGCTAAGTCCTCCAGGCCTTAGGTACCTCCTTAAAATGAAGATTTGTTTTGAGGCTACCTTTCACAGTCCTACACAGACTAATTGTATTTTCTTCTGCTTCCAAGTTCCAATCTACTCCCAATTCTCATCCCCAACTCTGTAGCAGGAATATTGTCTTTTGTCTCTCCTGACCCCGACAATCCCAGATCCAATCATCAGAGTCTCATCCTTAGCTCAGCAACAGAAGACCTGAGGCTGCCTTCCGTGCTCCTGCTCCTGCTTCCATCTCCTGTGGCTCCCACTGATCTTCTACCCCAACCCCATTGTTTCTGTTTTTGTTGTTGTTTGTTTTCTTTGTTTTTTGTTTTTGTTTTGTTTTGTTTTGTTTTCCATCACTACCCTAAGCATCCTCACTCCCACCTGTTAAGGCAAGGGTGGCTAGCTCACCCTGGGCAACAGGTAGACTGAAGGGCAGCCTGCATCATTGCTCCTGCTCCTGAGATACAATGCCCTAATTCTCATCTGTAGCTCTGTTACAGGAATTTTGTTGCCTTCTCCATTTCAAGATCTCCTCCTTGATCTTTCCTCCAGAAACTCATCCCTGTTTCCCACCCTCTAAAATCTGCAAGCATTTACTAGGAGTACGTCGGGTGAGCAGGACACAAAACACTGCCATATACAGCAGACACCCCCTGCTAACTCAAGTCCTTTGTTACCACAGGAGCAGAGCAGGAAGACAGTCAGCGCCTAGCTGTCACATGGTATGAAATTCCTGAAAGGAAACAATAATCAAAACACAAAACACTTACTCAAGAAAGACAATTCAGAAACCAGAAACTAGATCTATAATCAGTCCAAACCCAGAGGCCTACACCTAAGTTTATAGTTATGAATGATAACAGCCAGGGCAATATTTTCTCACTAGAACTCACTAGTTATTCAGCCTTAATAGACCTTGAGTAGTCCAATGTAGCTGAAGCACAAGTAAAAGATCTTAAAACCATCAGTATGAAAGTCATAGAGTTTCTGAAAGAGTAAATTAATAAACACCTTTTTAAAATCCAGGAATAAGTCCATTAAAGAAAACCAGGAAAACAGAAATAAAGAATTGGGGAAAAATGAATATATCCCTTAAAGAAATCCAAGAAAACACAAACTGAAGGATGAGCCTTCTTCCATCTTAGGCTGAAAAGCTATTTTATAATATAGACCAGCTAGGTTCTGCCATGTTTATGATGAAACCTCTGATTAACTAAAGATTGTGTTTTGCTCCTTAAAAACAAATAGTTATGTACTGCTAGCTTCAGCAGGGGCAATCATGTCTTTGTTTTAAAAGCTGATTATGAAAATTTTGCAACCATACCTTTGTTTTAAAGGTGATGCAACTACCTTGTTATGACAACTTGTAGTCTTAGTTGTGTCTACCTTGACACTACGTGTTTGTTTCAGGAAGTTATAGGGACTAATTTATTATAGCTATTTTTCTCACTAAATCTCTTATTATAGTTATTTTTCCCACCTACTTTCCCTATCAAATCTCTTAACCCATATCCCTAAACTGTAAAAGCTTTTTTTCTTCTCACTTCTAATCCTGACCTTTTGAACTCTCCCTTAATGGGAGACAGTTCATAAACCCAAATAAAAGAAGCTTATTTTGGTTCATTGTTTTAATTAACTTAACCATGATGGCTTGGTTCAATGATCTTTCATCTTCCATCTTTAGGATTAGCGAAATAAGCAGTAGACAGAAAAGAACAAACCTGTTCCAGACCTAAAAACTAAAAATAAAATTAGTGAAGAAAATGCAAACTAAGGGAATTCTGGAAATTGAATATTTAGGAATTTGAGCAGGAAATACAAAAGGAAGCTTCACAAAGAAAATAAAAGAGATAGGAGAAAGAATCTCAGGCACTGAAGATATGATAGAAAAAATTCATTACATTGGTCAAAGAAAATGTTAAATTAAAAACTCCTGACACAAAATATCAAGGAAAACTATAAGAAAATCAAATCCAAGAACAATAGGAAGAGAAAAATAAAAATAATAGAATGTGGTAGGACTCTGTCCACCATATTAAACTTACATATAGATTTCTGCCTATATAATATAGCTTTTAGCTTAATATATTTACAGTAGTCCTGAGTGTGAGAACAATTGGATCTCTGATTCTTGTGCCTATTCTTGGGACTCTTTTCCGCCTGTTGGTTTGCTGTATCCAACTTTGATATGATGGGTTTTGCTTCATCTTATTATATCTTATTTTGTCTTATTTAGATGTCATTTCTTAGAATCATGTCCATTTTAACTGGAGACAAAGGGTGTAGATTGTGAGAGTAGAGGAGGTGTAGAGGAGTTGAAATGAACCAAAGGAGGGGAAACTACAAAAGAGATAATGTACAAAAAAAGATCAACTCTCAATGGAAGGTCAAAATGAAAACAAAAGAAGAAAGAAAATTAAGACTAACTGATACCAGTTCTTGAGGCTCTGTCTGTGAATACCTGTGATTTGATGTCTCTTCAGTGTGGTCAGTGGCATATTGACATTGGAGAACCAATACTATTCCCATTGCAGTGATCATTTTAATTTAATTCAAAACCTAAATCAAATCAGAGAGCTTAGATTTTCTTTCCCAGGGAAAGATGAGGTACTTTCCTAGTATGTCCTCAGCCCTTCTCATAAACATCCTTAAAATAAATGACACAGTAAAATCTTATCTTCTGTTTGGAAACCAAGTTATGCAGTATTTCCAGGAAATGTTTCAAACAGTTTGTTTCCTACAAGATGCTAGAATGCTTTAGAAAGTGGTTTTAAGTAAAAAGAAATGTTACAGCAACAAATAGGAGTAATTTTTTGTTGTTGTTGTTCAAATAACAGAAAATTTCCAGGTCTCCTGACATCAAGATTTTTTTTAATTTAAGAATTTTCTGAATAATCAACTAAATAAATGAATATGGACTAAAACATTATTCCAACTAAAACATTATCACAGTGCCTTCATGTAATTTTATGGATTTGAATGGCCTCTGTTCATAGGAATTCCAGGTTCCTCACAATCTTTGATTTCTTAATATATTTTCTATAAAAGTTTATAATTTTCTATCCACTCTTCTTTCTTTCCATGGCATTCAATGTAAGTCAACATTCTTGTTCAACCTAGCTACTACCTAGGAATCTCTTCTATTGTCCAACATAGACCATAAAATCATTTAACATATTTCAAGATATCCAAGAGAATTTGAAGATTTAAATTTTTATGAAAAAATTATATATTTCTCACAATAAAATTGTTTTAAAACATGTGTGATGCTGTGTGTTTCAGTTTGTGTTTGATTTAAATTCAATCTCTTAGCTGTTTAATAGATTTTTGTAAATTTTTTGTAAATTGTAATACTTTCTTAGTCTTCACAGTAACTTTTTCATATAATTTCCTTTTATTTCTGTTAAACTTGACTTACATAATCAGTGTGTTTCTATATCTGAATGTTTGAAGGCAAAAAATGAAATTGAAGTTAGTGACTATAATATATTTGCATAGCTGCTCTGTATGGACAAATAAATTAAAGACTCATTTGGGGTTTTATTTTCTCTGATGTAAAGTTCATTGTGTTTGTTTTAAAGATGTTCATAATAGAAACTAAGAATTTTCATTTCATGACACCAGGGATTTTTAATAAGTTAAGGAAATAACTGGCATGTTTACATTTTAATCTAAAAGTCATCTGGCAGCAATAGAGGTTTCTTGTAATATATTAAAATGCACTGAGAAGCAGGCCTGCAGAGACCACACCATATAGAGAATGAGCTGAACCATCTCATTACATTCAATTAGGAAAAGTTAGAAAGGTAAGCATAGCAAATGAGCCTGTGGAATATGCAAACAGCTCCAGGGGAAAGAAAATGAATGAAAGGGTTTCTGAATGACAAGCAAACACTGGTGCTTTGGTAAATTACTTGAATGGCACTTCTCCTAGTCATTAAATCAGAACTAATTATAGTACTAAAAAAAGTATTAAAAAGAGGGTAAAAAGAATCTAAATTTCTCAAAACAAGATGAATGTTTCTTTTCACTCTGGGTATATAAAGAATCATGCCATTTCAGTTAATATATTTTCTATGCATTTCCCAGTAAATCAGCCACATCTAGTTTTAATAATTTTAATAAAGATGATGGAGTAGTTTAGCATAGGAGAAAATATAAATAATAGATTCTGTCTCTTAAAATATTTCACCTGATTATGCATTGTGTTCAATCTAATGGTTATTGATGCCTCTGTATTAATTGTTTATCACAACTAGTTTTCTGAAGTATGGACATTCTAGTATCTTTTTGGATGTTCTGTTTGCTTATGTCCCTCCAAATTCCAAAACATCATGTCTTTGTCTCTCTCTCTCTGTTGCAGTTGGAAAATATTCTAAAATGTGAACTTAGCAGAGAAGGTTTATTTTAGCTATCAGTTTTAAGAAGAGCTCATCACTGTGGAAATATCAAAGCAGCAGTTACTTATAAAAGCTGGTCACAATCCAGCCTCACTAAAATGGCAGAGCAGAATAAATACATGTCAATGCTCAGCTTGCTTTCTCCATTGTACACAGGCAGCTCTTTCCATATCAGTGGAGAAAGTTTCCCATGAGTATTTTCAGAGACCCATGTTCTAAGACATTCTCTATCTCATCAAGTTGACAGTTAAGTTTAGCTCTCACAGATTAACTAAAATAGGTTTTCCTTAATAATGAAAGGTTGTCTAGCCCATGCTGATCTGGAGCTCATGATCCTCCTGCCTCTGCCCCCTGCAGCAAATCCTACCAGCATACAACACCATTATTTGCAGATGATATGACAATATACTTAAGTAACCCCAAAAATTCCACTAGAGAACTCACACAGCTGATAAACAATTTCAGCAAAGTGGCTGGATATAAAATTAACTCAAACAGATCAGTTGGCTTCCTATACTCAAAAGATAAATGAGCTGAGAACTAAATTAGATTGTCACTAACTAACGACAATCTTCACAATAGTCACAAACAATATAAAATATCATAGTCTGACTCTAACCAAACAAGTGAAACATCTGTACAACAAGAACTTCAAATCTCTGAATAAAGAAATTGAAGAAGATCTCAGAAGATGGAAATATCTCCCATGCTCTTGGATTGGCAGGATTAATATAGTAAAAATGGCCATCTTGGCAAAAGCTATCTACCTATTTGTGGTCTGCCTCCCCCATGCTGGCTCCAGGCTGGAATCAGTTCAGACCTGCCACCATTGAGGCAGGTGCCTCCTGGCCCCCCCAGCTAGGCTGGATCCTTTTGTTATGCAACTACTGCTACCCACCTCCAAGTCTCTGCTGCTGGCCTGCCCAGAGCTGCCCAGAAGTTCCAGGAAGAAGACAGTGGCTCCACATTGTCTCCAAGATGGAGCCAGGGGCCCCAGTAACAGGATGGTGGGGAGGATAGAAAGCCCTTCTATAAACTAAGACTCTAAGCATTAAACCTAAGGGCCTTGATCAGAGAATTTTGTCTTGGCCTCCATTATTTCTCTCTACCATTCACTCCTATACCACTCTGGCTACCTCCTTAGGAACCCAGATAGTGTAAGCCACAGGCAGTCTTACAGAACCTCACACCTATTCAATGTAATCCCCATCAAAATTTCAAATTAATTCCTCAGAGATTTAGAAAGAGCAATTTGAAAATTCATCTGGAATAACAAAAATAAAAAACAAACAAACAAACAAAAAACAACAACAACAAAAAACATGATAGTGAAAATTATCTCAACAGGAAAAGGACTTCTGGGAGAATACCTATCCCTGACCTCAAGCTGTTCTATAGAGCAATAGTGAAAAAAACAAAACAAAACAAAAAAAAAAACCTGCATGGTATTGGTACAATGACAGACAGGTAGATCAATGGAATAGAACTGAAGACCCAGAAATGAACACATACCTTATGTTCACTTGACCTTTGACAAAGGAGCTAAAACAATCCATTGGAAAAAAGACAGCATTTTTAAATAAATTGTAGTGGTTCAACTGGCAGTAAACATATAGAAGAATACCAATTGACCCATTATTGCCTCCATGTACAAAGTTCAATTCCAAGTGGAACAAAGTCCTCACCATAAAACTAGATATACTGAGTTTAATAGAAAAGAAAGTGGGGGAAGGCCTCGAACACCTGAGCACAGGGGAAAATTCTCTTAACAGAACACCAATGGCTTCTCTAAGAACAACAATTGACAATGGGACCTCATAAAATTGCAAAGCTTCTTCAGTAAGGCAAAGGACACTGTCAATAGGACGAAGGGCAACTGACAGATTGGGAAAAGATCTTTACCACCCATACATCCAATACAGGGCTAATATCCAATATATAAAAATAACTTCAAAAAATTAGACTCCAGGGAACCAAAATGGGGAACCATATAAAATGGGGAACAGAGCTAAACAGAGAGTTCTCAACTGAGAACACTCAAATGGCTAAAAACCACCAAAAGAAATGTTTAGCATCCTTAGTCATCAGGGAAAACAATCCTGAAAATCTACCTTATACCAGTCAGAATGACTAAGATCAAAAACTCAGGTGACAGCAGATACTGGCAAGAATGTGAGAAAGAGGAACACTCTTCCATTGCTGGTGGGATTGTAAGCTGGTGCAACCATTCTGGAAATCAGTCTGGTGGTTCCTCAGAAAATTGGATATAGTATTACCTGAGGCCCTAGCTATACTACCCCTGGGCATATACCCAGAAGATCTTCCAACATGTAGTAAGGACACATGCTCCACTATGTTCATAGCAGCCATATTTAAAATAGTCAGATGCTAAAAGCAACCCATATATTCTGCAAAAAAAAGAGTGGATTCAGAAAATGTGGTATATTTACACAATGAAATATTACTCATCGATTAAAAACAATGACTTCATAAAATTCTCAGGCAAATGGATGGAACTAAAAGTATCATCCTGAGTGAGGTAACTCAGTCACAAAAGAACACACATGTTATGTACTTACTGATAAGTGAATATTAGTCCAAAAGTTCTGAATTCAACTCACAGACCAAATGAAGCCCAAGAAAAAAGAAGACCAAACGGGATGCTTCAGTGCTTCTTAGAAGGAGGGGTAAGAAAATACTCACAAGAGGAAATATGGAGACCAAGTGTGGAGCTGAGACTGAAGTAAAGGCCATTTGTAGTGGCTATCCCTGGTTGTCAACTTGGTTTAAGACAGGGAGATCTCCGAGTTCAAGGTCATCTGGGAATAAAAGTATGATGACACACACCTTTAATCTGGGCTACACCTTCTCCTGGAGATCATATAAGGACATTGGAAGAATGGGGAGTAGCTCTCACTCCTTTGCCTTCTTGCCATGTGGGACTGAGTAACTGCTAGATCCTTGGACTTCTATTCACAGCTACTACTGAACCATTGTTGAGAATTGGACTGCAGACTTTAAGTCATCAATAAATTCCTTTTCTATATAGAGACTATCCATAAGTTCTGTGACTCTAGTGAATCCTGACTAATACAGAAAGTATCAAATACTACCCCACCTGGGGATCCATCCTATATACAGTCATCAAACCTGGAGTCTATTGTGGATGCTGGGAAGTGCTTGCTGACAGGAGCCTGATATGGCTGTCTCCTGAGAGGCTCTGGCAGAGCTTGACACATATAGAGGTGGATGCTTGCAGCCAACCATTGGACTGAGTGCAGGGTCCCTGATGGAGGAGTTGGAGAAGGGACTGAAAAAGATGAGGTAGTTTACAGCCTCATGGAGGGAGCAACAGTATCAACTGGCCAGACCCCTTGGAGACTTGACCACCAACCAAAGAATACACATGGAGGGACCCGTGGCTCTGTCCACATATTTGGCAGTGGATGGCCTTGTTGGATATCAGTGGGAAGAGCATATCTAGAGAAACTTTCCAAATTCTTTGTGGAATTTATATTCTCCATTCAAGTATCTCTTATTCAAAAAATTTTAATGTGATATTTATTTATGAATAAATCAAAGAACTCTGAGCATTTCTTTATTAAATTTTGTATCCACATGGACAGTTCTTTTTTTTTTAATTTAAAAATTAATGAAAGAGAATAAATGTATCAATTTTAAGTGCAAGCTGTAAAGGATCTATCTGTCAGCTACATTTATTTAATTAAGATATATTTGATAGACTTTGAATATTATCTCATGTGAAGACAACTCCTAGTGTAAGGTGCATGCATGTTTATATATTTGCATAATTAAATTGAATTATCTGATACTTAGTAGAATTTGGTATTCTTGAGTCAGTAAGGAAGGAAAGAATCCACACTGCTGTGCTTTTCAAACCATTTCAGATCATATACTTGTGTAAAACATAATTCTTTAATTAAAATCAGATATATGTGTATATGTACATATATTTACAAATATCATCTAGTGATATTAAGAAACATTGGTTGTGATGTGAAGTTGTCATCATAAATGAAATAGATAGGTTTATAATTCTGTAACATGCATATGTAGAGAGAAAGGAAAATAAAGCTGTGCTACTCCCATAAAAGTCTGGGGGACTACAGTTTTATAGCTCAGAAAGCTAGCTGTTTTTTTCACTTTAATATGTCTGTACCTATACATGGTTCACTCCTTTCAAAAATGGCAGGGTCACTCTGCCTTTGTAAACTCCAATAACTCAGAAATAATTTAAGTCTATGATCTTCAACTCTTTGACTTTATATGTAATGATAGTTTTAAAATGCCACAATTTGTCTTTAAGTCAATGATACAGGAATCATGCTGAAGAGTATCTGAGTGAAGTTTTAGAAAAGGAGCAACCAATTTTGTGCCTGATAAAATTCATCAAGAACTCATTTTTTTCACCAAATTTTCAGAATCCGTTCCAAATGAAGAAAATGAAACCAGGAAACTTTAATTTTTATGTATTTTGCCAAAGAAAAAAATGTGATGAAAGCTGTTGTGAGGGAAGTTGTTAGCTCTCTGATTTCAGTCACAAATACACTATACTGTGCAAAAATCCACAGTTATTGAAAGCAATTGGTCAGGAGTCATACTCTCTGGTTTTCTGTATCAACTTGACAAAACTTCTAGTCCTAAAAAAGGAAGAAAACCCAGTTGAGAAAATGCTTCTATGAGATCCAGCTGTAAGGTATTTTCTCAATTAGTTATCAATGGGGGAGGGTCCATTCCATGGTGGGTGGTGCCATCAGTAGACTGGTGGTTCTGGTTTCTATAAGTATGTTGAGCAAGTCATGGGGAGCAAACCAGTAAGGAGCACTGTTCCATGGCATCTGCATCAGTTGCTGTATGTAAGTTCTACCCTTTTAAAGTTCCTGTCTTGGCTTCCTCCAATGAAACACTAAGATCTGGAAGTATAATTCAAATAAATCCTGTCCTCCCCAAATTGCTTTTTGGCCATCGTGTTTCATTGCAATGATACTAACCTTAACTAAGAGAGATACCAGGAGTGTGGTATGGCTCTGATTATGTTTGGGGAGGATTGAGAAGGACCTTGGAACTTTGGACTAGATAAGACAATGAGTGTTGAGACTTTAGTTACAGGTTCTGTAGGAGCTTAGAAGATAAGAATTTTGAGAGAAGTGCAGAAGATAGAGGCCTCGCTTGTGGAAATTTAGAGGGAAGATTAAAGACATCATAAAGGACATTGCTATTTTGAATCGAGATTCTGTAGTTCTGGTTAGTTGGGTCTGAACAATCAGCTGTGATTAACAGAATACCATAACTACTGAAGTGAAACTTTTACATTACTGGGACAATTGATGCTGGTTAGTTGGAGCAAAGAAATTAATGGTGATTAAGAAGTAACAAGGTGAAATCACAGAGGTGAAATCTTCTGGAATGTATTTTCTGATAGAAAAGAAAAGCTGTTTCAGAGGTGGCCATGGTTGCACCTTGTGCTGGCAGCTAGATTTTCTCATGTGTAAGAGTCACACAGATGGCACTGCTTTTGAAGGCAAGAAGGGATTATGGAGAGCAGCTGAGACTTAGCACTGTGAGAAGCCAGAAGAGGCAATTGGTTAAGGTGTAGCCTAGGTGTATTTGATGAAAGGGTTCATGCAAAGAAGTAGAGGTTTGGCACAATGTACAGATTGTATGGGAGACTATTAGTGAAAGTGCAGCACAGTTACAGCAGAAGATGACTTGCTGTTGGGGTACGCTGCTTGTGGCATACCCATGAACCAAGTTCCCTGGAAGGTGAACTGGGGCTGAAAGAGACCAGATGGGAGAGAAAAATGGGTGCCAAGACGATTCCCTGTTCAAGGCATCTCTAACTTTACTCAAGAATCTTTCTTGGTGGCACAAATTGTGACTAGGGTGTGAAATATTTATTTGTCACTAGCTGATCCTAAGCAGAGCTGTCTTACTATTTACTGTAAATATTGCCTGGTTCCTATAAGTCCCTTTGATGTATTCATTCCTATTGTATTGTGTCATTGTAACTTGGTGGATGAACCTCATCTGGTTTCTCATTACCCCACTGTATAAAAAAGTTTGATGCTCGACCTTACATTATACTCAGATTCTACACACACACACACACACACACACACACACACACACACACACACAAAGAATCTTTCTTGGTTATATGAGGGTAGGCCCCGCCCACAATCAGTCCATGCAAGTGCCTGGATTCAGTCAGCAGACACCTGGATGCAGCCCAAAGTCCCATGCACTGTAGATAGTCTCAGCAAGAAGCAGGATCTGGGCACAACAAAGAAAGCAAGCCTTAGCTGGAAAGCCAGGCCATAGGTGGCTCCTGGTGGACTGCCTCAGTGGCAGCAGGCCTGCTCTCAGCCTGAAGCAGGCTGGGGGTAGGGGACTACAACTTGCAGATGTTTTGGAGATGTTAGTACCATGGGATGACTACAAAGAACAACAGCAACAATGGACTGGTATCAAGAAGAACCTGGAAGATGAAATGTGTGTGCTACAAAAAGCAGAGCTAGAGAAGTGAATTTAGCCTTTTGGAGAAGCCAAGAAGACTATGTGTGAATCACAGAAATTTGGCATTGAGTAATTTATACTGTTAGAGTTTAGCTTTGCTTTGTCCAGGTTGTGATGGTGCCCTGGTTTTTCCTATTTTATTTTTATTGAGTATTTTATTTATTTACATTTCAAATGGTATCCTCCTTCCTAGGTTCCCCATCACAAATCCCCATTCCCTCCTTCTCACCCTGTCTCTATGAGGATGCTCTCCCACTCACTAACCTGTGGGCAAGGAGGTGTGGGAAGAGGGATGAGGAAAAGAGCCCAAGTCTGGCCAGAGCTCCTGTACTCTGGGAGGCAGATGTGGGAGAGAAACCAGACACTTTACGCTTGGCTCCTGGTGGGCATAAAAGACACTGACCCCACTCAACAGGTGGTGGACAAAGGGGAGTCCCTGATACCAGGGGACCTGGGATGACAACCTCGGACCCAAAGATATGGGAAAGAGGGCAGAGGGGGAGAAGTTCCCACACAGGCAAGAGTCCTAAGTCCAGTCTGTGGCTGGAGCACAGGAAGACCTTCTAATGAGAGATTAGACAAGGCTCATTAGAAGAAAACCCATCCCATTGTCCAAGTACAACAGGCCTTGATGAACAGAGACTGTCTATGGTTTTAGTGCTTTATTGTAGAAAGGCAGGGGAAAAGAGAAAAGGTAGAAAGAGAGAGAGACTGGCCATGGCCAGGAGGAGAGAAAGGGGAAAAGGAGAGAGAGAGAGAGAGAGAAGAAAGGCTAGATTAAGAGGTTAGAGAGAGTGTGTGAGGAGAGAGAGTAAGAGAATGAGAGGAAAGGATGAGGAGAGTGAAGAGAATAAGGGGAGTAAGAGAGTGAGGTGGGGCCAAGCAGCCCCTCTTATGGTGAACTGTTATCTTGGTGTTGCTAGGTAACTAGGGAGCAGTGTACCCTGAGAGTCAGAAGCTTGGGACATGTTTGTTTGTTTGTTTGTTTGTTTGTTTTGAGACAGGGTTTCTCTATCTATCCCTGGCTGTCCTGAAACTCACTGGCTAGACTCAAACTAAAAAATTCGCCTGCCTCTGCCTCCAGAGTGCTGGGATTAAAGGTGTGTGCCACCATGCTTGGCTTTGGGACATTTTCCATGTGACTACTAGCCACATGCTTCTCCTGTGGGGGCTGTAACTTTGACAGGAGCCTTGAGTCCAGGAGACATGAGGGGACTTCTTCCATCCCATGTAGGTGAATTATCACCATTGGGTTTTACCAGGGTTCAGACCTCAACTCTACTAGAGACCAGACTGTCTGTGCATAGCCCATTGACACACACCAATCCACACTGGGTCATTGAGCCTCTATAGGATTATGTGACTCCCTACTCATTGAAACCAGATAAGGCAATTATCTGCTATATATGAAATTGTAGCCATGGTTCCATTCATACTTACTCTTTGGTACAAGTTTAGTTGGCACTGGGAGCTCTGGGGATTGGGGTGGGCTAGTTGGTTGATATTGTTGTTCTTACTATGGGATTGCAAATCCCTTGGTTCCTCAGTCCTTCCCCTAACCTCTTCCATTGGGGTCTCTAAGCATAGTCTGATTGCTGGCTGCATGCATCCTCATCTGTATTGGTCAGGCTCTAGCAGAGCCTCTCAGGGAAGAGCTATACCTGTTCTCTTGATGGAGGTATTTTACTTAATTTTGGTTTTTAGATAACACACACACACACACAGACATGAGAGAGAGAGAGAGAGAGAGAGAGAGAGAGAGAGAGAGAGAGAGAGAGAAATTATTTAAAATATATTGACATTTTACTGATTTGGAAATTGTAAAGCCTGTAGGACCTTTATAGTTATGCTTTTAATATGAGATCTTGGGTATGAAGCTAGAGATAGAACCCCAGGAGCTGAAGGGGTCTGCAACCCTAGAAGAGGATCAACAATATGAACTAACCAGAACCCCCAGAACTTGTGTCTCTAGCTCCATATGTAGCAGAAGATGGCCTAGTCTGTCATCATTGGGAAGAGAGGCCCCTTGGTACTGCAATCTTTATATGCCCCAATACAGGGGAACACCAGGGCCAAGAAGTGGGAGTGGGTGGACAGGGAAGCAGGGAGGGGGGAGGGGGAAGGGGACTTTCGGAATAGCATTAGAAATGTATATTAAGAAAATATCTAATAAAAAAATTGGGGAAAAAAAGAAAAGAAGGGCTGCAACTTAATATTGATATGTGTTTGTGTCCAGTTGACAAGGAGTCAGTTGAACTACCTGGTCTTTCATGTTAGCTTGATACAAGTTAGAGTCATGAGAGAGTAAGAAGCCTCAGTTGAGAAAATGCCTCTATGCTATCCAGCTGTGGGTCATCTTTTGAATTAGCAATCAATGGGGAGGGTCCAACTCACAGTGTTTGGTGCCATCCATAGACTGGTGGTTCTGGATTCTATAAGTAAGTAGGCTGTGTAAGCCATGGGAAGCAAGCCAATAAGGAACACTAGTCCATGGCTTTTAAATCAGCTCTTATCTCTAGGTTTCAGCCCTTCTTGAGTTCTTCTCTTGCCTTCCTTGAATTATGGACTATGACTTAGAAGTATACAACACATAAAGCCTTTCCTCCCCAACTTGATTTTTGATCATGGTGTTTAATCAAAATGATAGAAACTCTGACTAAGACACATAAGTAATGAGAAATCTTGCCTCAAAATTAAAAAAATAAATAAATAAAACATGTGGATAACTTTTGAGGAATGGTACCAAAGTTTCTCTTCTAACCTCTTGCACTTGCACACACAAGAAATCCACAGACCTGCACACATGAAAATTAAAATAAAGTAATGAATGGCAAAACTGATTCCTGAAGGATAGCAATTAATAAACAATGAGTGAAAGAGAAATTTTGGAGTCCTGTTTCTTACTGCTAAACAATTGCTACAACTAGACTCCTAGAGAGAAAGAGTTTCTTAGTTTGTGTACTGACATATTGATATTTAAAATCCAAGGGCTATAGAGATAGCATTGTTTAAATTAAACTCTCCAAACAAAATTGAAAGTTATGAATATGGGTCAGGGACTGCAAATTTAAGGGCAAATTTAAAAGAAAGAGAGTGATAAGAGAAATATGTTGGGGCAGAATGTAATCAGAATATATTAGTTGCAAACTTAAAATCACCAAGTAACAAATTTAGTTAATAAAAATGGCTTTTTTTTTGTTTTGTTTTTCAGACAGGGTTTCTCTGTGTAGCCCTGGCTGCCCTGGCACTCACTTTGTAGACCAGGCTGGCCTCAAACTCAGAAATCCACCTGCCTCTGCCTCCCGAGTGCTGGAATTAAAGGCATGCACCAACACACCCAGCTTAAAAAAAGGCTCTTAATTCATGTGTCAAAACAATTTATTAACCTACCTAATTTTAAAACCTGACACACTAATTCTAATAGAAGAAAATGTAGAGAACTGCCTTGAACTCATTGACACAGGAGATAAATATCTCAAAAGAAGACCAATCGCTCAGACACTAAGATCAAGAATTTAGTAAATGGGACTTCATGAAACTAAAGCTCATGGAAAAGGAAGACCAAAGTGAGGATGCTTCAATCCTTCTTAGAAGGTGGAACAAAATACTCAGGGGAGGAAATTCAGAGACAAAGTGTGGAGTAGAGACTGAAGGAAAGGCTATTCAGAGACTGCCCCATCTGGGGATCCATCCCATAAACAAACACGAAATTCAGACACTACTGTGGATTCCAAGAAGTGCTTGCTGACAGAGCATGTTAGTTTCCTGAGAGGCTCTGAAGGTGCTGACAAATACAGAGGTGGATACTCAAAGTCAACCATTGGACTGAGCACAGGGTCCCCAATGGAGGAGTTAGAGAAAGGATTAAAGGAGCTCAAGGGGTTTGCAATTTCATAAGATGAACAACAATATCAACCAATCAGACACCCCTGCCCCCAGAGCTCCTAGGGGCTGAACCACCAACCAAAGAGTACACATGGAGCAAGCAATGGCTCTAGCTGCATATGTAGCAGAGGATGTCCTTGTTGGGCATCAATGGGAGAAGAGACCCTTGTTCCTGTGAAGGCTTGATGCCAGAGCGGGGAAGCAGGAATGTTGGAGGAACACCCTCATAGAAGCAGAGTAGAGGAAGTGGGATAGGGGGTTTCTGGAGGGAAAACTGGGAAAGGGGATAACATTTGAAATGTAAATAAATGAAATATCCAATAAAAGAAAAAAATAGAAATGAGTTATACTGCTAAACAGAGAATTCTCAATGGTGAAATCTCCAATGGCTGAGATGTTATTAAAGAAATGTTCAGTGGCCTTAATAGCCAGGGAAATACAAATCAAAAGGACTCTGAGGTTCTATCTTAGATCTGTCAGAATGGCTATGATAAAAAACTCAAGAGACAGAACATGCTGGCAAGGATTTGTAACAAGGTGAACACAACTGCCCTGCTGGTGGGAGTGCAAACTTGTACAACCACTTTGGAATCCAATTGAGCAATTTCTCAGAAAACTGGGAAATAGTTCTATCTCAAGATTCAGCTATAACACTCCTGGTCATATATTCAGAAGTGCCTCCACTATACCACATGGAAACTGGCTATGATCATAGAAGCTTTAGTTATAATAGCTAGAAACTGGAAGCAAATTATATATCCCTCAGCTGAAAATATATACAAAGAAAAGGTGGTAATCTATGCAATAGAATACCATTCAGATATTAAAAATCAGACAACAATTAAATTTATAGGCAAATGGATGTAACATAAGAATATCATCCTGAGTGAGGTAACTGAGTCCCAGAAAAGCATATATGATATATCCTCACTAATAATTGGGCACTAACGATAAATCAGTGTATACCCATGCTACAATCTACAGACCTCCCCAAAAAATTGGGTAATAAGCAGGGTCAAAGGGAGGATGTGTGAATCTCATTCAGAAGGGGAAACAAAATAATATTCAGAAGTTAATGGAGAAAAAAAAAAAACTGGTGTGAGAGTGGGTGAGGATGTGTATTCTGAAGATGAACCTATGAATCCTAAGGATTATAAAACTGCAAGCTGCCCTCTCCCAAACACATATACCAAGTAGATATACATAGATCGGTCAACTTTTTCTGATAGTTAGCCAAAGAATAGTAAGTGATTCTTATACACAAGAAACTAATAAAATATCTATTTTAAAACTGACATGAAACACTGAGATGCACTCGTGTGAGAAGATCGCCATGTGTGTGGTAACTTTTTAACCCAAATTTCAGTGGATTTTAGTAGCAACTCATATGAAAATTTCTAGCTGGGAATTCAGAACTGGAAGTTTCAGGTTCTCAAGACATACATGTAATGAGTCAAAAGTTTTCTTAAATATCTATATATACCTACACATATATACATGCATACATATGTATAAGTCCATGGTGCTTATTAATAAAAATTATCAACCATTTAAGAATTCAGAATTTCCAAACTCATCTTAGACATGCCTCTTTGTGATTTTCTTAAATATGTAGAGATGGGAAGTCACACTATAGAAATAGAATTATCTCTTGCATGAAGTCCTAGAAGGCATAAAAATGAAATTTCCTCTTTCTCAGAGACATAGTTGTAGATACAGTGTGACAAAATCTCTCATCTCTCAAGCACATTATACCATCAACCTCCAACCTTAATTGACTATATTCTTGACCTGTGAAGAAAAAAGAAAAGAAAAGGAAAAGAATGAAAGAGAAGAAAAGAAAAAGCATTTTTCTCTTAAGATGCTTAGGGCAGAATGTTTTATCATAGAAACTACAATAGTAATTAAGACAGAATGGACATATGGGCATATAGAAAGACATTTATATAGTCAGCCATGTGCTACTTAGCAACACAGTTATGCTTAATTTTAGCATTGGGCAATCATCCTAGAGTGTTCAAGTACAAACCAATGTGGTTCTGACAGAAGACGGTAACTCTCAGAATCTCCATATCCAACACTTGAAATGTAAATGAAGAAACTATCTAATAAAAGTTGAAAAGAAAAAGAATCTCCATATCCTTTGTATCATTGACTAATTGTAGCACATAGATGAAAAGCCCCAGAATTAAATATCTTCTGGAGAATCATAACATATGACTTAAATACATTGTCAGCAGCATACTAATAAAGGAATTGTATTCTGCTCATAACCGGGTTTCTATTACCATCATAAAATGTAATATTTTAACAAAAAGATTAATGATTTCCTAATTATATTCTTAGTTATAATAATGATGATGATTTAGTAACCATAGCATCAAATGATTTAGTTCTTATAAAAAAAAAAAAACACATTATTTTGATTTGAACTTCCCATATGTACATTATTTGTGTAGATTTTAAAGATTCTGGTAATAATCATAATAGGCTCTTATACTTTTAGTGATTTTCATTATAGCTCCCTAGACAGCTTGTCTTTATTTTTAAAGATGTCCCTCAAAGTATATCATCCAGATTACAGTACAATATTAACTACTTTTTAGTATCAGAAGACTGTAAAACCCACTACTAGCGTTGCAATGCTTGAAGGTACTTTCTCAGTGTTTTATGTAGCATAATCCATTTACTAAAACTTCCAGTGCCCCTTGTTTTATGAGGTTCTGCAAAGATGACAGGTGTTGCTTAATGTTTCTCTCTGGGAATTCTGCCTTGAGTAAAGTAGTCTGCATGGGAAACTATGAATATAGATTCGGTTATTTAGAGGGCAAATTTCTTCAATGATAACACTATTTATTCTGAGGTTTGAGAAAACATTTGCACCACAAACAGATGTACTAGTGTATGATGACTAACTCAAGTTGTCTGTGTAATTACGTAAAAAAAAAACCATCACATAACTGTTCATGTTCTGTGCAATGTCAAATATCTGACTCCCTCTTAGGAATACTGTGGAGAGACTGTTTACATACACACATTTTTCTTTATAGACAAACCTATTATTTACAACTATGTTATTTTAATAATTGATTTTATGTTTTTATATGTTGGTTAGTTTTAGTTATTCTATTACATAAGTATGTGAATTTAGTATAACATTAATAAGTTATTCTGAATTAACTCTCCATATAAATGAGTATATAAATGAGCAAAAATCTGAACACTTCCATTGGCTAAATATCTTCATTTTTATTGGGAAATAAAGTAGCTGGGCATGTGTCACTTATTCTATAAAGCTATTCTGCCTCTATAGATATGTAAAACACATAATTTTTTTTAACATAAAAATGAAGCTTATATCTCCCTCCCACACTTGGATAAATTGAGTCTGATATACAGAAATCTTATACCAAAAATAAAAGATTTTATTCCTCTGAAACTCAGTGAAAAGTTAGGTGGCCATTTAGAATAAATGCAATCTTCTTACCTTAAGAATTTGGATATTTTTATATGACTATTCTTGACCCTAATTAATTATATCTAAAAATTAAATATTTTATGTTTATGAGACTACTTATCAAAGAAAAGTTTTAATACATCTAGATGTCTAGGTTTGGTAAAGAAAATAGTCTTTAAAAATTCTGTTTTAGCTGGGCGTGGTGGCACAGTACTTTAATCCCAGCATTTGGGAGGCAGAGGAAGGAAGATTTCAGAGTTCGAGGCCAGCCTGGTCTACAAAGTGAGTTCCAGGACAGCCAGGGCTACACAGAAAAACCCTGTCTCAAAGAACCAAAAAAAAAAAAAAAAAAAAAAAAAGAATTCTGTTTTAGTATGTGAGAAAAACATAAATCTGTCATGTTTATCAAATATTTACTCTATACTGTATATCAACTTCTCTTTTAATATAAACAAAATACATTCATAAATTTTCTTTTTCCAGTGATTTAAATTTGTAAAACCTTTTATTCTAGCCCTATTGATTGGTGAATTTTATATGTCATTCACTAGGAACTATTTCTAGGTACAGGACAATGATCCAGCTTCATGGTTCTTCAGGTAACTCAGATCATGTCAGAAATGTAATTTTCTTTTTTTTTTTTCTTTTCTTTTCTTTTCTTTTCTTTTCTTTTTTTCTTTGTGATTTTTTTTAAAAAAAATTATTAGATCTTTTCTTTATTTACATTTCAAATGATATCCTGAAAGTTCCCTATACCCCTCCTGTCCCTGCTCCTCTGCCCTCTCACTCCCACTTTTTGTCCCTGGTGTTCCCATGTACTGGGGCATATAAAGTTTGCAAGACCAAGGGGCCTCTCTTCCCAATGATAGCCGACTAGGCCATTTTCTGCTACATATGGAGCTAGAGACGCGAACTCTGGGGGTTCTGGTTAGTTCATATTGTTTTTCCATCTATAGGGTTGCAGACCCCTCCAATACCTTGGGTACTTTCTCTGGCTCCTCCACTGGGGCCTCTGTGTTCCATCCTATTGATGAATGCAAGCAACAACTTCTGTATTTGCCAGTCACTGGCATAGCCTCTCACAAGACAACTATATCAGGGTCCTTTCAGCAAAATCTTGCTGGCATATGCAATAATGTCTGGGTTTGGTGGCTGATTATGGGATGGATCACTGGGAGGGGTAGTCTCTGGATGGTCCATCCTTTTGTCTTAGCTCCAAACTTTGTCTCTGTAACTCTTTTCATGGGTGTTTTGTTCTCTATTGTAAGGAGGAATGAAGTATCCACACTTTGGTCTTCGTTCTTCATTATTTTCTAGTGTTTTGCAAATGTGCTATAAGTAAAACTCCATAATAAGACACACACACAGAGTTCCAATATTTTTAGATCCCATCGGTTGTCTCCATCACTGTCTGAAGGCTGTGGTCCTTCTCTAACTGGCTGTCCTGTGAGTTCTATAGAAGTGACTAATGGTTACAGATATTGAGTATTAAAAGAACAAAAAGAAATATATGTATTCTCTTTTCTACAATCTTAACATTAATTTCACCCAAGATCTAAAGAATATTTCCTTCTGCTTGGGAGTTGGTTATGTGCTCTTGTCTAAGGAGTTTGGCATAAAACCACTTAGCCTAATACAGTATTGCCCAAAGAAAAATGGAGAAAATCGGAGGGACACTATGGTAGGTAAGTGGTGTTTAAATTTGCTGTTTTAAATCAATTTTTATTTCTTAAATTGTGCTTTTAAAATCCATTTTCTATGCCTCTAAGAAAATAGTTTATGCATTAGTAAGTCAATTGTCTCAGATCTTATGAAGACCATTGCTTATACAACAAATGTACCATCTTCAAAAATAGTTACCTTGCCTTTAAACATCTCTAAAATTTGGGGATGAAATCTATACCAATTCTATTCTAGTCAGAAATTAATAACAGTGAACTAACCAGTACCCTCAGAGATCATGTCTCTCGCTGCATATGTAGCAGAAGATGGCCTAGTTGGCCATCATTGGGAAGAGAGGCCCCTTGGTCATGCAAACTTTATATTCCCTAGTACAGGGGAACGCCAGGGCCAAGATGTGGGAGTGGGTGGGTAGCAGAGTAGGGCAGGGGATGGAGGAGGGTATAGGGGACTTTCGGGATAGCATTTGAAATGTAAATGAAGAAAATATCTAATAAAAATTGGAAAAAAGTATCTACATTACGAAAATTAATATGCTCATATTGTCTGGCAAACTTTTGGAGGACTTAGACATGAAGATTAGTAATTTTTACTGTTTTTCCTCAAAGATGAGAGGAACACTGCCAGAATTTCTGCCAGAAATTTGAAATCATCTACCATGTTCATCTTCAGCTCCTAATTTTAGATAACTAACTTAAGTAAACAATTCTAGAATAGAAAGCAGCAGTAACTGTAAGATATTTTTCCCAGGAGGGTCTGAGTAGTATTTCTTCATAGCATCCTCAAAATGGAAGCATTTATAAATGTTCTAGAGCAATAATATAAGAAGTAGAATAAAATTTCTGATATTAAAAATACCATCAATACCACATGTCTTGAGTGAGAAAGCAAAGTATAAGATAGATAGATAGATAGATAGATAGATACATAGATAGATAGATAGATAGATAGATGATAGATAGATAGATGATAGATAGATAGATAGATGATAAATTGATTGATAGAAGATAGATATAGATAGAAAATAGAAGAAAGAAAGAAAGAAAGAAAGAAAGAAAGAAAGAAAGAAAGAAAGAAAGAAAGAAAGAGAGACTGTGTGTACTTGCATAAAAAAATAGAACTACAGAGACAAGCTTTCATGGAGCTTGAACTGCACTATTTTGCTTTGAGGTTTCATACATCAGAAGAAACTTTGAAGTGTTCAGCTAAGTGCCTTCTACTAATAGTCTGTCACTGCTTTTAAAGTGAGTGCTCTACCACTTCATTCTCCACTGCCTGTCAGGTGCCTTTGTGAGATCATTCACTCAAAATCATCATAAATGTTGTTTATCACAGTGATTTTTCTCATTTTTTATGTTCCCCCAAGAGATTCCGTTGTCTCCCAAACTAAAAACTCTCTAGTGAGCATCTGCCTGAAGCTTTAAATATCTGTTGAAGTTTCCCACTGAAATGCCTAGATGGACTCTGAACTCAACCATGAATTGTGTTCAGAGCCAAATTTCTGATACACCCTACAAATCTCTCTTTTATCTACCATTATTCCTATTAGTATCACCATCTCCTACTGTCCTATATGGTTTTTTTTTTTTTTTTTTTTTTTTTTTTTTTTTTTTTTTTTTTTTTTTTTTTTTTTTTTTTTTTTTTTTTTTTTTTTTTTTTTTTTTTTTTTGCTTTTGCTTTGCTTGTTATTTATGTTGTTGTTGATTATGATTATTTGACTTGTTATCACTATTGTTACTGTGATAAAACACAGATACAACATTCTTTGAGAGGAAATTAATTATTTGTGCTTATTGATTAGTCTTTCATTGAAGGAAACAAAGGGTGGAACCAGGAGGCTGGAAATTAAGTAGAAGCCAGGGAGGAATGCTTCTTGCTGGCTTGTTTCCAGTGGTTTATTATTTGCTTTATTATATGCCCAGGCAAAGCTGACAGTTGGCTGGGACCTTCAACACCCACCATTAGTCAAAATAATGCTCACAAACATGCCTATGGGGTAATCTGATGTAGGCAGTTCCTTAATGGAAAGTCATGTTACAATGTAACTATGGTTGCTCAGGTTAACAAAAACTAACCAACACTCCTACCTAATAACCTCTCAAGTTTGAAATAAACATGTTCTTATGTTCCTTATTCTCATACATGAACTATACCCAATAACCTTGTTTTGAATAGTGACACTCCAAAATATCACTAGAATTCCTGATCTCTAGTAATAAAATTCAGCCTTTGGTACTCCAGTAAGTCTACACTGAAGCCTTCTCTGTAATGAGCTCTACTCACAAGAGTCTTCAAGGACTTTTGAGGATTCCAGCCTCACTCATGTTCCATGCCCACTATGTTCCATTGCAGAGTATTCTTTTGAATGCTGAATCAGTTTCTAGTTACTTCTATAAACTTTGGAAAGTAACATAAAAAAGTAACTTTCTCTGGGATTACTAGAAATGTTCTTCCTGATTTGGAATCAGTTTTCTTTTCCAGATCACATTCCCTTCTCACTGTAGAGTCTAATTTCTTTAAACATTATTCATGTGATGTTTGGATTCAGTGTCAACTTGGCACAGATTAGACCTATTTATAACAAATATTTGAAAATGTGCTGGTATGGGTAATATTTCTTGAATGTCACTTCATCTTTCTTAGTCTTCCAAGTGTACCCCAGATTACCTACTGCTCCTGAAAAGCTGATAATTAAGAAGAGAGCGAGATTCAGACTATTATATTGTTATAATATATTATAATGTTCTGCTCACAGCAGACAGGAGTATACAGTTGTGGGCATGGCCAAGAAAAAGGAGTATTCCTTTTGAATTTACAATAGCGACAACAACAGGAGATAAGAACAGTCATTATACTTTCAGAAATCCAAAGAAAACTTTTGAGGCTTCTAGAAGATTTGCTATTATGTTATATATATATGGGGGGTGGATTCTAAGCAAAAGAAGGTACTATAATTATATAAATAGGTAGAATGCTTAGTTAAAAATATGAAATTTAATGTAGTAGAACTCGGTGATGTATACTAGATTATAAATCTTCAAATAGAGGAAAACTTCAGTCAATATTAAATAGGCTTTTTACTCTTAAATGTGATTTGGGGATAAAATATCCCAAAGTCATGTTTATTTCAAAACAGTCACTGCCATAGCATAGCAGAGATGATAATATTTTAAAAATGATACTACGTGTAAGGGTGGGCCAGTATAGGTCGTATCAATAGGTGATGAAATGTATGAGCCAGGTGACATGATGACAATTGCTTGATTACAAAGTGGTTGGAGGAAGTTACACATATAAAGCCTTGTGCCATATAGCATCTCTGACATTTACCCTCTTCATGGTTCCAGTCAGGAGGCTGTTTTCACCCAATGTAGATACTGAGGGATCAGTCAGATGTACTGCTTTGCATATTTCATGACTCTAAACCTGAGATTTGGTTAAGTCAGAAATGTGGAAGCACTTTAATATGTATTCTACATGAGGCTAACTTTTAAACTTTCAGAATGCATGTTGCATCTGTCTTTATATACACATATACAATATGTATTTAATTTCTAATTATATATTTGCATATATAACTACATTTGCATAAGCATAATTTAAAAACATTTAAATATCTATACATGAACAAATATGATGTATCTATGCATATAAAGTGTATTTATCAAAATATACAAAAAAAGACTTACAAAAATCCCAGTAAGAGAAGAAGGGGAGAAATGTAATTGAATGAAGAATTATTTCATATATATATAGAGAGTATTTAAAGTGTTATTTTAATGGCATGAATTAAAATGTACCCTATAGACTTATAGATTGAAGGGCTTTTTAATGAGTTAGAGTTAACATTTTGAATGACTAGGAAAACTTGTGTGAAAGGAATTCACTGGCTGAAGCAATAGCCCATGGATCTCTTTTGGTGGATTATCCAGTCTACTATGAAGGAAATAGGCTGCTACATCATACACAAGCTGCCACAAACTGATTGTCACTGCCTTGCCTTCCCCATCACCATGGCCTGATACCTCAGAAGTTAAAATTTATTAATATTAAATTCTTTCATTCTGTTGTTGCTCACAGAGATGAGAAAATTATTAATAAGACAGTTGGGATTGCTGGTAATATATATTAAACATAATATATGCATACACATGTGTTTTTATGTAGACATGTAACAAACACACAAGAACATGTAAGTCACCTGTTTGGAGGATAGAACTGAGACAGAAGTCACAGTATTAATACAACATTAGAGTATCAGATTAAGTATTCAAAAATGTTCGGAAACAAGAAGTCAAAGATAGGTGCAGAGGCATTAGCACTCACACTTATACTTTAAAATATTAATTATTTATGTACAAAAGAACAAGAAAATATATTTTATGACAGTAAGACAAGTGTTAGGTCTTGGCCTTTGGATGGTACCATTAAAATAAGTTTGTGTAGTGGAGAATTTTAAATTATAGCAGAGAAAAAGCACACTAAATCTCTTCATAGATCTGTGAATTATTCAGTTATTTGTAACCTTGACATAATTCATGTTGGGTTATCTCACCCTCCTCACCACTCTCTGGAATACAAGTTTATGTAGATCTCTGGTGGTACAGGTTAGTTCATATTGATGTTCCTCCTATGGGGCTTCAGTTCCCTTCATTTCCTTGTGTCCTTTCTCTAGCTCCTTAATTGAGAACCCTATGCTCTTTTCAATGGATGATTGAGAGCATCCACTTCTGTATTTGCCAGGAACTGACATAGCCTCTCAGGAGACAGCACTATCAGGCTCCTATCAGCAAGCTCTTGTTGGCATCTGCCATAGTGTCTGGGTTTGTTGGTTGTTTATGGGATGGCTCCCCAAACAGGACAGTCTCTGGATGGTTGTTCATTCAGTCTCTGCTCTGAACTTTGTCTCTGTAACTCCTTCATGGGACTGCAAGCTGGTACAAGCACTCTTGAAATCAGCTTGACAGATCCCTAGAAAATTGAACATACTTCTACCAGAAGATCCAGCAATACCACTCCTGGGCATATACCCAGAAGATGCTCAGACATTAAATAAGGACACATGCTCCATTATGTTCATAGCAGCCTTATTTATTTCTAGAAGCTGGAAAGAACCCATTTATCTTATTCTATATTCTATTTTATTTATTATTTTCTCCCCCTCTTTTTTTTTTTTTTTTTCAACTTGGGTCAACTTGGGTTACCTGCCATTTCTGGTAATGTTACACAACTGGACTTGAAATTTAGATCAGTAAGACATTCAAAACTCTAGGCAAAGCAACTGGAACCTTCCTGCTTAGAGCCATGTTTCTTCCACTCAGATTCTGCTGGGTCCTTCATGTCCTTCAGAGAAAAAAAAATTCAGAAATGTAGCCAAGTCAAGTTTCAATTGAAGAGACTCAAGTGCAGGCACCAGGACAGCAATGTACCTCAGCATTCCATAAAGAGCTCCACATGTGACCTTGGGGTTTGAAGCACCCCACATAGAACTAACTTTAGATGTTAGGCAAAGTATATGCTGGTATGTTTCTTTTTGTTAACCTCAGAATTCTCTTTGAAGTAGGATTTTTTTTTATTACATATTTTCTTTATTTAAATTTCAAATGTTATTACATTTCCTGGTTTCCCCCCTGAAAACTCCCTATCCCATCTCCCCTCCCCCTGCTTCCATGAAGGTGTTCCCTCCACCCATCTAGCCACTCTCTCTTTCCAGTCCTAGCATTCCCTACCCTAGGGCATTAAGCCTTCACAGGACCAAGGTTCTTCCCATTGATGTCCAACAAAGCCATCTTCTGCTACATATACATATAGAGCCATGAGTCACTCAATGTGAACTCTTTGTTTGGTAGTTTAGTCCCTGGGAGCTTTGGGGATTCTAGTTGGTTAATATTATTGTTCCTCCTATTGGTCCAAACCCCTTCAGCTCCTTTAGTACTTTCTCTAACTCCTCCATTGGGGTCTCTTTGCTCAGTCCACTGGTTGGGTGTGAGCATCTGTGTATGTATTTGTTAGGCTCTGGCAGAGCCTCTCAGGAGACAACTATATCAGGATCCTGTCAGCAAGCAATTATTGGATTCCATAGTAGTGTCTGGGTTTGGTAACATATCTGTGATGGATCCCCAAGTGGGGTAGTCAATGATGACCTTTTATTCACTCTCTGCTCCACATTTTGTCTCTGTATATGCTCCCATGGGTATTTTGCTCCCCCTTCTAAGAAGGACTGAGGTATCCATACTTTCTTCTTCCTACTTATTGAGCTTCATGTGCTCTGTGCATTGCATCTTGTGTATCCTGTGATTTGGGGCTAATATCTGTGCCTTTTTAATTTTTTTTTTCTTTTTTCATAAGAAAGTTTCTAAATTTTGATTGTTGAGATAATTTGGCACAGATGTTTGTGCATTTGAAGCTTGAAAGTTCTGTAATATTCAAGGCCAGGGTAACAGTTCAGCTCTCAGGTCTTTCCTGTGTCCCTGAGCCATCAGTAGGAGCCTGAATTTAATTCACTTTTGTCATGTGCTTAAATACCTACTAAGATTAACATTTGAAGGTTCAGTCACCTCCTAAGTTTATGCTGTTGTCTTTGATTAGACAGTTTGTACTGCCCAATTCAAATAAAGATCTTGCTTTCCTGTACTCTTGTGACTTCTTGGGTTGTTTTGTATGTTTGAGCCATAGCACACACAATAAGAGAGAGAATTTGACTCAAACAAGTTAGAAGATGAGAAATAATATCAGTTGTCCCTATACTTCAACCTCAACACATGACATACCCTCAGAAAAGAAAATCTATGAACACGCAATCATTTGTAAATATTTCATTAAATTGGGAGTGCTTATAATCTGTGTTTAAAATGAGGCACAGAACTGGATTTTTGGTTCAGCTTTTAAAGAGTTTAATTCTTATGATGAGCTCAGTAGTCAATGTACATACAGCTGTTACAACCCCTGTAATTCCATTTCCAGGATATTTAAACCTCTCTACTTTCCTCTGTTAACCATCTCTAATTACATGTACAATTCTTCACTGATATGCATGCCTTAAGGATAAAATAAATAACTATCTTTTAAATGTTATTAAATTATTTATAAATACCATAAATATTATTAAATTGTTTTTATTTTTATTCTCTATTTAAAAGTATTTAAGCATGCTTTTATTTAAACATACAGGTTATAAAGAGAAAGGGCAATTTTGTTAAGTGTTTTGAAAGCATGCAATTGTATTTTATTCAATTTATACAGCATACATATCTAAATAAAATAGAAGAAGACACTGCACTTGATTGTCTGGTTCTGGAATCACAAAGACATTCCTAAGTACTAGGATCCATGAAACTTGAAATGCTGCCTAGAATATTTTCTTAAGATACATTGATGTTTGGGAACATGAGGAAGACAGAAGATAGATCAGTGAAGAATACAGAAGTCTGATTTTAGTAGAAAGACATAAATAGATTTAAATTATGGGCCTTAGGCTATAGATGACAAAACAAGATGTGTAGGCATGAATTAAAACATACAAACAAACAAACAAACAAACAAACAAAACCAGTGTTCCAATAGAGAGAAATGTTCACAATTGTGTATCCCATTAGAATCTACCATTTTCCAAGTCTTTTGATAGCAAACTTGGTGATATTTGAAGAGAGAAAATCTAACAGTCTCAGCTGACAGATAGCCTACCATGACTGGGTGCTAGAAGCTAAGTGAAAAGTTTGCAAGTGAAACATACTAAACTGTGTTAAATATGGCAAAATGTCTTCATTGTTAAATAAATACTGAACATGGATTCAGTTTCCAAGAAAATGTACTGTTAATACTGTGAATCAAGAATTTCTTCAAACTGCTTCATCCAAAATCACATGAAGTGAATTAACATGAGTGGTGCTATTTGCATGTGTTTATTTAGTATACTTCAACAAATTAATGTAATGAATGTAAGCATGCCTCCATAGGACTCAACCAGGAAGAAGGGAAAAATATGACACCCAGGAGAGAAAGAAAAATTGCTGTCAATTATACATTCTTTCTGCCAGCTCTAATTGGTTGTTTCACATTCCATCCGGCCTCTCCCCAAGGACACTGTCTTAATTAGAGGCTTGCCATTTCTTGCAGGATTACTAGGAAAGTCTCCTGTTGTTTAACTCATTGCAAGGTTTGCCCTGTGATAAGCTCTCAATGAGGGAGCCCCCACATTTCACATTGGTTTAGCTTTGTGCATTATGTCCCTATACAATTCTCTAACTTCAGTATAATGTTATATTAATACTAGAGGCATTATGTAATCTACTTATTGCAAGTTTCTCAGTTTCAGGGCATACTTTCCAACCTTATTTTATTCCAAACCAAAGAAATTGTATATTATATACAAAAAAGCGAGAAGTTCTGGGATTATATTCTATTCTTCATTTTTTTTTTTTTTTTTTTTTTTTTTTTTTTTTTTTTTTTTTTTTTTTTTTTTTTTTTTTTTTTTTTGCTCATGGTATTTCTATTATTCTTTTTAGCCAAAACATTTCTCTTTCCCTTGGCTCTCTCTTCCTTCTCTCTCCCCATCACTTTCCTCTCCCTTTACATTTTCTGTTAGCTGTTTCAATATTGCAAGATATTGATAGAAAGCCAAAATTAGTAGATATTTCTTTCACCAATTAGAGCATCTTTACAAAAAGATACAAATGCTAGGTGATCCTGAACAAATTACTATCATAGCACACATTTTTGCGTATTTGTTTTTCAGCTTTGCACTCCTTAATTATGTATATTTTCATGGAAAATGACCACACTAAAGAGTATGTAATATTTATTTCTTGTGACTGTACAAGCAGAATATTGGTTTTAGCATGTATACCATTGTGAAATAATCCAATAATGGAAATGAAGATCCATATAATCACAGCTATTTTCATTATTTATTGTGAAATAAGGTTAGGATTATGTTTTAGGTTATCCTGCAGATTCTTTTTTGTTTATTTTATTTTATTTTATTTTTATTATATATTTCTTTATTTACATTTCAACTGTAATCCCCTTTCCTAATTTTCCTCTGAAAATCCCCTATCCCCTTCCACTTCCCCCTGCTCCCCAACACACCCACTCCCATTCCTGGTCCTGGCATTTCTCTATACTGGGGTACAGAGCCTTCACTGGACAAGGGCCTCTCTTCCCATTGATGACCAACTAGGCCATCCTCTGCTACATATATAGTTAGAGCCACAAGTTCCACCATGCGGTTTCATTGATTGGTGGTATAGTTTCAAGGAGCTCTGGGGTACTGGTTAGTTCATATTAATGTTCCTCTTATGGAGCTTCATACCCCTTCAGCTCACTGGGTATTTCTCTGGCCCTTCATTGGGAACTTGTGCTCCATCCAATTAATGACTGTCAGCATCCATTTCTGTATATGTCAGGCACTGGCAGAGCCTCACAGGAGACAGCTATACCAGGCTCCTGTCAGCAAGCTCTCCTTGGCACCTGCCTAGTGACTGGGTTTGGTGGTTGTTTATGGGCTATATCCCCAAGTAGGGCAGTCTCTAGATGGTCATTTCTTTAGGCTTTGCTCAGAAGTTTGTCTCTGTAACTCCCTCCATGGGTATATTGATCCCCAATCTAAAAAGGAACGAAGTATCGACGATTTGGTCTTCCTTCTTCTTGAGTTTCTTGTGTTTTGCAAATTGTATCTTGGGTTTTCTAAGTTTCTGGGCTAATATCCACTTCTCGGTGAGTGCATATCATATGTGCTCTTTTGTGATTGGGTTACCTCACTCAGGATGATATTCTCAAGATCCATCAATTTGCCTAACAATTTCATAAATTCATTGTTTTTAATAGCTGAGTAGTACTCCATTTGTAAATGTACCACAGTTTCTGTATCCATTCCTCTGTTGAAGGACAGAGGTATCTGGATTCTTTCCAGCTTCTGGCTATTATGAATAAGGCTGCTATGAACATAATGTAGCATGTGTCCTTATTACATGTTGGAACAGATACTGGGTATATGCCCAGAAGTGATATTGCTGGAACCTCCAGTATTACTATGTCCAATTTTCTGAGGAATCACCAGACTGATTTCCAGAGTTGTAGTACCAGTTTGCAATCCCACCAGCAATGGAGGAGTGTTCCTCTTTCTGTACATCCTAGCCAGCATCTGCAGTCACCTGAATTTTTGATCTTAGCTATTCTGACTGGTGTGAGGTGGAATCTCAGGGTTGTTTTGATTTGCACTTCCCTGATGATTAAGGATGTTGAACAGAGGTTCTTTTATTGTTGAGAATAGATTTTGCTAGGCTACTTTTTTTTTCCAGATGAACTGGCAAATTGACCTTTCTACTCAGTGAAGAATTGAGTTAGAATTTTGATGGGGACTGCATTGCATCTATAGATTGCTTTCTGCAAGATTGCCATTTTGACTATAGTAATCGTGCCAATCCATGAGCATGGGAGATCTTTCCATCTTCTGAGATCTTCTTAAATTTCTTTTTCAAAGACTTGAGGTTCTTATCATACAGATATTTAATTCCTTAGGTAGAGTCATACCAAGGTATTTTATATTATTCGTGAATATTGTGAAGAGTGTTCTTTCCCTAATTTCTTTCTCAGCCTATTTACCCTTTGTGTTGAGAAAGGCCACTGATTTGTTTGAGGTAATTTTATGTCCAGCTACTGTACTAAAGATGTTTATGAAGTGTGAGAGTTCTCTGGTGGAATTTTTAGGGTCATATCTATATCTATATCTATATCTATATCTATATCTATATCTATATCTATATCTATAAAATCTTCAAATAGTGATATATTGCCTTCTTCCTTTTCAATTTATATCCCCTTGATCTCCTTTTGTTGTCTAATTGCTCTGGTTAGGACTTTACTATATTAAATAGGTAGGGAAAAAGTGGGCAGCCTTGTCTAGTCCCTGATTTAAGTGGATTGCTTCAAGTTTCTCTCCATTTAGTTTGATATTGGCTACTGGTTTGCTCTATATTGCTTTTATTACATTTAGGTATGTGCCTTCCTGATCTTTCCAAGATTTTTATCATGAAAGGGTGTTGGATTTTGTCAAATGTTTTCTCAGCATCTAAAGAGATGGCCATGTGGTTTTTGCTTTGAGTTTGTTTATATAGTAGATTATGTTCATGGGTTTCCTTATATTAAACCATCCCTGCATCCCTGGGATGAAGCCTACTTGATCATGATTAATGATCGTTTTCATGTGTTCTTGGATTCGGTTTGTGAGAATTTTATTGAGTATTTTTTGCATTGATATTTATAATGGAAATTGGTCTGAAGTTTTCTTTCTTTGTTGGGTGTTTGTGTGGTTTAGGTATCAGAGTAATTGTGGCTTCAGAGAGTGAATTGAATAGAGTACATTCTGTTTTGATTTTATGAAATAGTTTGAGAATTGGAATTAGGTCTACTTTGAAGTTCTGATAGAACTCTGAACTAAACCCATCTGGTCCTCGGCTTTTTTTCTTTGGGAGACTATTAATGACTTTTTCTATATCTTTAGGGCATATGGAACTGTTTAGATTGTTAATATGATCCTGATTTAATTTTGGTACCTGGTATTTGTCTAAAAATTGTGTATTTCTTCCAGTTTTTCCAGTTGTGGTGAGTATATCCTTTTGTAGTAGGATCTGATGATTGTTTGGATTTCCTCAGGATTTGTTGGTACATCTCCCTTTTCATTTCTGATTGTATTAATTAGGATAATGCCCCTGTGCCCTGTAGTTAGTCTGGCTAGCTAAGGCTTTATCTATCTTGTTGATTTTCTCAAAAATCAAGCTCCTGGTTTGGTTGTTTGGTTGATTCTTTGTATAGTTCTTTTTGTTGTGTTTCTACTTGGTTGAATTCAGCCTAAGTTTGATTATTTCCTTCCCTCTATTCCTCTTGGGTGAATTTGCTTTGTTTTGTTCTAGGGCTTTTAGGTGTAATGTCAATCTGCAAGTGTCTGCTCTCTCTCATTTCTTTTTGGTGGCACTCAGAGCTATGAATTTTCCTCTAAGGACTGCTTTCTTTGTGTCCCAAACGTTTGGGTTATTGTGGCTTCATTTTAATTAATTAATTAATTTATTTATTTATTCTAGTATTTTTTCTCTTTATTAGATATTTTCTTCATTTACATTTCAAGTGTTATCCAGAAATTTCCCCATACCCTCCCCCATTCCCGCCCTGCTCCCCTACCCACCCCCTCCCACATAATGGCCCTGTACTGGGGCATATAAAGTCTGCATGACCAAGGGGCCTCTCTTCCCAATGATGGCCAACTAGGCCATCTTCTTCCATATATGCAGCTAGAGACATGAGCACAGGGGGAACTAGTTAGTTCATGTTATTCTTCCACCTATAGGGTAGAAGACTCCTTCAGCTACTTGGGTACTTTCTCTAGCTCCTTCCTTGGAGTCCTGTGTTCCAACTAATAGCTGACTGTGAGCATCCACTTCCATGTTTGCCAGGCACTTTTATAGCCTCCCAGGAGACAGCTATATCAGGGCCCTTTCAGCATTATCTTGCTGGCATATACAATAGTGTTTATTTTTGGTGGCTGATTATGGGAAGGATCCCTGGCAGCCGCAGTCACTAGTTGGTCCATCCTTTTGATTCAGCTTCACACATGATCTCTGTAACTCCTTCAATGTGTGCTTTGTTTTTAATTCTAGGAAGGGGTGAAGAGACCACATTTTGAACTTCATTCTTCTTGAGTTTTATGTGTTTAGTAAATTGTACCTTGGGTAGTCTAGGCTTCTGGGCTAGAATCCACATATCAGTGAGTACATGTTATGTGAGTTCTTTTGTTATTGGGTTACCTCACTCAGGATGACACCCTCCAGATCCATCCATTTGCCTAGTAATTTCATATACTCATTGTTTCAAATAGCTGAGTAGTACTCCATTGTGTAAATGTACCACATTTTTTGTATCCATTCCTCTGTTGAGGGACATCTGGGTTCTTTCCAGCTTCTGGCTATTATGAATACGGCTGTTATGGACATAGTGGAACATGTGTCCTTGTTACCAGATGGAACCTCTTCTGGATATATGCCCAGTAGAGGTATTGCAGGATCTTCCGGTAGTACTATGTCCAATTTTCTGAGGAACCACCAGACTGATTTCCAGAGAGGTTGAACAAGCTTGCAGTCCCACCAACAGTGGAGGAGTGTTCCCCTTTCTCCACATCCATGCCAGCATGTGATGTCACCTGATTTTTTGATCTTAGCCATTCTTACTGGTGTGAGGTGGAATCTCAGGGTTGTTTTGATTTGCATTTCCCTGATGATTAAGGATGTTGAACATTTTTTCAGATGCTTCTCAGCCATTCAGTATTCCTCAGTTGAGAATTCTTTGTTTAACTCTGTGCCCCACTTTTTAATGGGGGTATTTGATTTTCTGGTGTCCAACTTCTTGAGTTCTTTATATATATTGGTTATCAGTCCCCTATCAGATTTAGGATTGGTAAAGATCCTTTCCCAATCTGTTGGTGGCCCTTTTGTCTTGTTGACAGTATCTTTTACCTTACAGAAGCTTTGCAACTTTATGAGGTCCTATTTGTCAATTCTTGATCTTACAGCACAAGCCATTGCTGTTCTATTCAGGAATTTTTCCCGAGTGTCCATATCTTCGAGGCTTTTCCCCACTTTCTCCTCTATACGTTTCAGTTTCTCTGGTTTTATGTGGAGATCCTTAAACCACTTAGACTTGACCTTAGTACAAGGAGATAAGAATGGATCAATTCCCAGTCTTCTACATGATAGCTTCCACTTGTACCAGCACCATTTGTTGAAAAGGCTGTGTCTTTTTTTCCACTGGATAGTTTTACCTCCCTTGTCAAAGATCAGGTGACCATAGGTGTGTGGATTCATTTCTGGGTCTTAGATCCTTTTCCATTGATCTACCAGTCTGTTGCTGTACCAGTACCATGCAGTTTTTATAAGGATTGCTCTGTAGTACAGCTTGAGGTCAGGCATGGTGATTCCACCAGAGGTTCTTTTATTGTTGAGAAGAGTTTTAGCTAGTCTGGGTTTTTTGTTATTCCAGATGAACTTGCTAATTGTCTTTTCTAGATCCGTGAAGAATTGAGTTGGAATTTTGATGGGGATTGCATTGAATCTGTAGATAGCTTTTGGCATGATAGCCATTTTTACTATATTGATTCTGCCAATCCATGAGCATGGGAGATCCTTCCATCNCTCAGCCAGTTCATCCTTTGTATAGAGAAAGGCCATCGATTTGTTTGAGTTAATTCTATATCCAGCTACTGCACTAAAGCTGTTTATCAGGTTTAGAAGTTCTCTGGTGGAGTTTTTGGGGTCACTTATATATACTATCATATCATCTGCAAATAGTGATAATTTGAGTTCTTCCTTTCCAATTTGTATCCCCTTGACCTCCTTTTGTTGTCAAATCACTCTGCCTAGGACTTCAAGTACTATATTGAATAGGTAGGGAGAAAGTGGGCAGCCTTGTCTGGTCCCTGATTTTAGTGGGATTGCTTCCAGTTTCTCTCCATTTAGTTTGATGTTAGTCACTGGTTTGCTGTAGATTGCTTTTATCATGTTTAGGTAAGGGCCTTGAATTCCTGATTTTTCCAAGACCTTTATCATGAATGGGTGTTGGATTTTGTCAAATGCTTTCTCAGCATCTGAGGAGATGATCATGTGGTTTTTATCTTTGAGTTTGTTTATATAGTGTATTATGTTGATGGATTTCTGTATGTTAAACCATCCCTGCATTCCTGGGATGAAGCCTACTTGGTCATGATGGATGATCGTTTTGATGTGTTCTTGGATTCGGTTGGTGAGAATTTTGTTGAGTATTTTTGCATTGATATTCATGAGGGAAATTGGTCTGAAGTTCTCTATCTTTGTTGTATCTTTATGGGGTTTAGGTATTAGAGGAATTGTGGCTTCATAGAATGTATTGGATAATGTACCTTCAGATTCTATTTTATTGAATAGTTTGAGAAGAAATGGAACTAGGTCTTCTTTGAAGGTCTGATAGAACTCTGCAGTAAACCTCTCTGGTCCTGGGTTTTTTTTTTTTTTTTTTTTTTTTTTTTTTGGTTGGGAGACTATTAATGACTGCTTCTATTTCTTTAGGAGATATAGGACTGTTTAGGTCATTAATCTGATCCTGGTTTAACTTTGTTACTTGGTATCTGTCTAGAAAGTTATCCATTTCCTCTAGATTTTCCAATTTTTTTGAATATAACCTTTGGTAGAAGGATCTAATTGTGTTTTGAATTTCCACAGGATCTGTTGTTATGTCTCCATTTTCATTTCTGAATTTGTTAATTAGGATGCTATCCCTGTGCCCTCTAGTGAGTCTGGCTAAGGGTTTATCTATCTTGTGTTTCTCAAAGAACCAGCTCCTGGTTTGATTGATTCTTTGAATAGTTCTTTTTGTTTCTACATATTTGATTTCACACCTGCGTTTGATTATTTCCTGTCATCTACTCTTAGGTGAATTTGCTTTTATTTATTCTAGAGCTTGTAGATGTGCTGCCAAGCTACTAGTGTATGCTCTTTCCTTTTTTTTTTTTTTTTGGTTAGGAACTCAGAGCTATGAGTTTACCTCTTAGGAATGCTTTCATTGTGTCCCTTATGTTTGGGTATGTTGAGGCTTCATTCTCATTAAAGTCTAGAAAGTCTTTAATTCTTTCTTTATTTCTTCCTTGACCAAGGTATCATTGAGTAGAATGTTGTTCAGTTTCCAAGTGAATGATGGTGTTCTGCTTCTTATGTTGTTATTGAAGAACAGCCTTAGTCCATGTTGATCTTGAAAGATCCTGAGAAAATGTAACAGGTCTCAAAGACCCCAAAACTGGAAAGAGATTTCATTATTAGTAGAAAGCCTTTACATAGCTAAACATTTCTTGAATCTGTGTGCTTGCCTCTACTGTTCTTTGAATGCATGTATTTGCCAACTGCTATAGCTCACTGCCAAGAGTTTGTGGGTTAGTTGATGGATTGAGATGCAGCTCACTGCCAAGTGTTTGTGGTAAAATTTTCACTTTGCACCTGTGCACCTAAGCATAAAAATCTTCCGTGTACCCATTTTTTCTGTAGAAAGAATGGATATTGTCAGATATTTTCAGATCAGAAAAATTCCCTACTCCCTCCTCCTTCTCTCCCTCTTGAGGAACCATAAAAACTGGGTCCTCTTTTCCCTCAGGGTCGACTTCTCTATCCACTTCCGGGATATGAGTCGTCCCCAGAGCTCTGGCTTTCCCCAAATAAAGCCTCATGTGATTTGCATCAAGCCTGGTCTTCTGTGAGTTCTTGGGGGATTCACCAATATCCTGTGACTTGAGTGGAGGTCTCCCTACGGGGGTCCTTTCAATCTGATAGGATGCATGGGACAATTTCAATATTTTTGAACCTGTTGAGTCCTGTTTTGTGGCTAATTATGTGGTCAATTTTGGAGAAGGTGACATAAGGTGCCGAGAAAAAGATATATCCTTTTGTTTTAGGATGAAATATTCTGTAGATATCTATTAAGTCCATTTGTTTCATAGCCTCTGTTAGTTTGACTGAGTCTCTGTTTAGTTTCTGTTTCCAGGATCTGTCCATTGATGAGAGTGGGGTGTTGAAGTCTCCCACTATTATTGTGTGAGATGCAATGTGTGTTTTGAGCTTTACTGAAGTTTCTTTAATGAAAGTGGCTGCCCTTGCATTTGGAGCATAGATATTCAGAATTGAGAGTTCCTCTTGGAAGATTTTGCCTTTGATGAGTATGAAGTGCCCCTCTTTTTCTCTTTTGATAATTTTGGGTTGAAAGTCTATTTTATTTGATATTAGAATGGCTATCCCAGCTTTTTTCTTCGGACCGTTTGCTTGGAAAACTGTTTTCCAGCCTTTCACTCTGAGGTAGTGTCTGTCTTTTTTCCTGAGGTGTGTTTCCTGTAAGCAGCAAAATGTTGGGTCCTGTTTGTGTAGCCAGTCTGATAGTCTATGTCTTTTTATCGAGGAATTGAGTCCATTGATATTAAGAGATATTAAGGAACGGAAATTGTTACTTCCTGTCATTTTTGTTTTTAGAGTTGGGATTCTGTTCTTGTGGCTGTCTTCTTTTAGGTTTGTTGAAGGATTACTTTCTTGCTTTTTCTAGGGCAGAGTTTCCATCCTTGTATTTGTGTTTTTCTGTTATTATCCTTTGAAGGGCTGGATTTGTGGAAGGATATTGTGTGAATTTGAATTTGTCATGGAATACTTTAGTTTCTCCATCTATGGTAAATGAGAGTTTTGCTGGGTATAGTAGCCTGGGCTGGCACTTGTGTCCTCTTAGTGTCTGTATAATAACTGCCCATGATCTTCTGGCTTTCATAGTCTCTGGTGAGAAGTCTGGAGTAATTCTAATAGGCCTGCCTTTATATGTTACTTGACCTTTTTCCCTTACTGCTTTTAATATTCTGTCTTCATTTAGTGTGTTTGTTGTTGTGATTATTATGTGTCAGGAGGAATTTCTTTTCTGGTCCAGCCTATTTGGAGTTCTGTAGGCTTCTTGTATGTTTATGGTCATCTCATTCTTTAGGTTTGGGAAGTTTTCTTCTATTATTTTGTTGAAGATTTTTTCTGGCCCTTTAGTTTGAGAGGCTTCATTCTCACCTATTCCTATTATCCTTAGGTTTGGTCTTCTCATTGTGTCCTTGGTTTCCTGGATATTTTGTGACAGGATCTTTTTGCATTTAGCATTTTCTTTGATTGTCTTGTCTATGCTCCCTATAGAATCTTCTGTGCCTGACATTCTCTCTTCTATCTCTTGTATTCTGTTCCTGATACTCGTATCTATGATTCCTGCTTTTTTTCCTATGGTTTCTATCTCCAGGGTTATCTCCTTTTGGGTTTTCTTGATTTTTTTCTACTCCCATTTTTAGGTCCTGGATGGTTTTGTTCAATTCCATATCCTGTTTGGTATTTCTTTCCTGTAACTCTCTAAGTTGTTTATCTTTGCTTTCCTTTATTTCCTTCTTATAGTCCTCCATCATCATCATGACAAGTGACTTTAGATCCATGTCTTGCTTTTCTGGTGTGATGTTGTATCTAGGACTTGACATGGTGGGAGAGCTTGGATCTGGTGATGCCAAGTACCCTTGGTTTCTGTTGCTTCTGTTCTTATTCTTGCCTCCTGCAATCTCTGCCCGAGGAGACATGGCGCTGGTACAGACCAGAAGGGACCTGCTGCCCTGGCCTGGGCCCTTGTATATCTCCCAGCCACCGACTCAAGTCCCACAAATTGTACTGGAACAGATGTTGAGTTCCTCTCACCAGTAGTCCCAAGGTCGCCAGGAGAGTCCCCCAGGGGACCTGGGAGAGTGCAGAGCCCCAGGGCCCTTTTCTGTATTTTTTTAAGGGAGTTATTTATTTCCTTCTTAAAATCCTCCATCATTAAGAGTAGTGACCTTAGATCCATGTCTTACTTTTCTGGTGTGATGGTATATCCAGATCTTACTATAGTGGGAGAGTTTGTTTCAGATGATGCCAAGTAACCTTGGTTTCTGTTATTCCTGTTCTTATGCTTGCCTCCTGCCATCTGATTATCACAAGTGCTTGTTGTCCTCAATATATCTGATTGGAGCCTGTCTTTCCTATAATCATGTTTGATTCAAGACTCTGCAGAGTCCAGCTTTCTCTTGGATCCTAGGATTCTGGGATCTTGTGAACCTGGAATTCTTGGTGTGTCAGAGTTCTTGGCAGTCAAGCTTCCTTGGAGACTCTGAGATCCTTGTGTGTCCAAACTCCTATTATCCAGGGTTCCTGGGATCCTATGATCCTGGGCATGTTACAGTGCCTGGAAATGGTGCCTCCTCTGGGGACCATGGGGATGTCTGGTTTGTTTGAAGCCAAGGTATACTAGCACTGATCAGAAGGAACCTGAGCTGCTAGTGAGGCAGGGCTCCTGTATCCTTGCTCTTGCTGTCACTGGCCCATCACTCCATCACTATTGGTTTGGAACAGATGTTATATTCCACTCACCAGTGATCCTAAGATCCTGTCTGAGTGTGCTAGGTCACCTGAGGTGTGGAGAGTACTCTGGGGACCCTGGGACAGCCTGCTGAGTTCACACCCAAGGTGACTAGGAGCTGGCACAGACCCCAAGGGAATTGAGCCCCTGGTCATATGGGTTTTCTGCGTCCCTGCTGCTGGCACAGGCCTGTCATGATAGGTTGGGAACAAATGTTGTGTTCCACTCACCAGCGATCCTAAGATCCTGGGCATGCTAGGGTGCCTGTGGCAGGGACAGTCCTCTTGGGACTGTAGGACCATCTGCAGAGTTCTCGCCCAAGGTGGCCAGGTGCTGGCGCAGACTAGAAGCGCTATTCTGAAGCTTCTACCTCACCATGGAGAATCACTGTTTATTTTCCTTATTTCTTTTGTTTGTCAGTTTTTATTAGATATTTTCTTTATTTATGTTTCAAATGTTATCCCCTTTCCTGGTTTCCACTCTGAAAACCCACTATAGCCTTCCCCCTTTTCCTGCTCACCAACCCACCCACATCCACTTCCTCGTCCTGGAATTTCCCTATACTGGGACATAGACCCTTCTTCACAGGACCGAGGGCCTCTCCTTCCATTGATGACCAACTAGGCCATCCTCTGCTACATATACAGCTAGAGCCACAAGTCCTAAAATGTGTTTTCTTTGATTGATGCTTTAGTCCCAAGGTCTCTAGGGGTACTGGTTAGTTTATATTGTTATTACTCCTATGGGTCTGCAAAGCCAGCTCCTTAGGTACATTCTCTAGCTCCTTCATTGGAGACCCTGTGCTCTGTCCAATGGATTATTATAAGCATCCACTTCCGTATTTGCCAGGTACTGGCAGAGTCTCTCAGGAGATAGCTATATAAGGCTCCTGTCAGCAAGCTCTTGTTGGTATCTGCCATAGTGTCTGGTTTTGGTGGTTGTTTGTGGAATGGATCCCCAAGTGGGGAAGTCTTTGGATGGTCATTTGTTCAGTCTCTGCTCTGAACTTTGTAACTCTTTCCATGGGTATTTTGTTTCCCCTTCTAAGAAGCATTCTGAGCTTCTGGGCAAATATCCACTTATTAGTGACTGCATAACCTGTGTGTTCTTTTGTGATTGTGTTATCTCACTTAGGATGATATCCTCCATATCCATCCATTTGTCTAAGAATTTTATAAATTCACTGTCTTAAATAGCTACATAGTACTCCATTGTGTAAATGTATCACATTTTCTGCATCCATTCCTCCTTCAAGGGACATCTGGGTTCTTTCCAGCTTCTGTCTATTATAAAAAAGGCTGTTATGAACATAGTGGAGCATGTGTCCTTACTACATGTTGGAACATCTTCTGGGTATTTGACCAGGAGTGGTTTTGTATGCTTCATTTTCAGCGGCTGTGTTTTCAGCCAGAGGGTTGCAAATGGCTTGGTTGTTCAGTTCTTGGTATTTGGGAGACAATGTTATCCATTAATCCATTTCTTTAATAACAAGATTAGAATATTCATATGTCACTTCAAGAGATCTTTTCCCTCTTTAACAAGGAATAGATTTTACACATACACAGAAAGTCTTATTTATGCCTGTGTCTTTCAACTTCTCTTTAAAATAGTTCCTAAGAGTCAGTACCACTCCAACACAAATGATTCCCGTCTTCTAAAAACCACTAAGTAAATATTTTTTTTGGCAAGATAATTAGAATGGATGCATATCAGAGGGTTCTACCTACAGTTACTTGTAATTTTCTAATTTTTTTAAAACCAATTTCTTTTATCTATATTTTAATCCTGTGGTTTCATCACATAAAACTGTTAGATTGTTGTATGACTATTAAAACCTATTAATTCACATATAGATATGTGTGTGTAAATAAAATTATTTAAACATTTTGATGTGAATGAGTTTTACCCAAAACAGAAACCAAGCAAAAATATTAAGTAAATTCCATTACAGTTTTAAAATTATTTTTCTAGAATAGTGAAAAATAAATAAAATTTTAAAAATGCAACATACATCATCAAAACCTAAAAGGCAAACAAGGAGAAAAAGCAATTTCAGTCAGTGAAATGGACCATGTGAGGTCATGTGCAGCTAATGATGTCATTTTTCTGATGATCCACGAGTCAAAGCTGATAAGCAGCAGAACAAGAAATAGACTACAGTAAAGAAGGAAAGACTCTTACTCTTGGTGTTAGAGTGACAGCATGATGATTTTAAATGGCTTTTAGGAGTTTTTGTAACTTGAACAATCAGAGAGGTTATTAGAGAAGAAAGAATAATGAAACAAAGGACATAAACACATAATTACCAAGAAAAGAAAATCACAATTCCTATGATTAATTTGACTGTTTTTCTTTTCTTTTCTTTTCTTTTTTTTTCAATCTTGCTTAGAAATCTTGTGAGACAGCAACGTAGTTGTGAACTTTTATCTGCAGGAAAGCAAATGTTTAATGAGAATATTTTAACATTTTTAGCTAAAGATTCTCTAATTGGGTTTCTGATATTTGAAACTACATGCTAAATGTTTCTTATTTTTATTTTTTGCTTTTTTCACTGTGAGGAGGAGAATCTTCTTTCTTTTACTTTCACTTTAAAATCAACACAATCAACCTATGCAAGCTGTGACATGACACAAAGCAAAGCAAATGAAAAAACTTTGAGGTGCTTCATGATGGGGATCTTCTTCTTAAAAATATAAAGCATGTATAAGTAATGAGGAAAAACATATCAGCGATGAATAATGCATTTACAGCACATATAACATCAAATCTTAGAAATAGTAGCAGTAGAAGCCAATCTGAGTTAGTCTTTAAGCATGAAGTCATCACACAGCAAGACTATATCAGTTAATCCATCAATCACCCTTACAAAGAAACCCTCATAAGATTGCTTAAGTTTCTCTGCTTTTATGTATCTCATCATTTCAGCATTTCATGAGGTGTTTCACTTTTTGTGTCCTCCCTTTTCACTATGTAAAATAAACTTATCCTCTGATGCCTTCTTGGCAAGTTAGCTAGCTGTCTGTGGCCTGTCATGTGTTGAGATACAAGAGCATCTGTAATGATGTTAGACACAGAAGCCAGGACTCACAGTCACAATCCCCAACTCACAAGAGTTTTAACTGTGACTTATGAGACTTAAGGACTCTTAAGAGTTTTTGTTTGTTTTTTTGTTTGATTGCTTGTTTGGTTGATATATGTTCTTGCTACAACCACTTCCATCTCAGAACAGTAGGAAATTGAAGTAGGAGATAGACAGGCTACTGTTCAAAGAGGACTATTGTTGCATTGTACAGAAAACTGTTGATAGCTAATAGCACGAAGTGACAGAAAATAATTTAAAACAAGAAAAGAGTTTTGATTTTTAAAATATCAAAAATTAATATGATATAAGATATAAATTGCTCTTATATAAATCATTGTTTTCAATTTGATTTTGTTTCTTTAGAAAAATATAATATTGTTCTTCCTATGGTTGGCAAATACTTTCAGCTCTTTCAGTCCTTTCCCTAACTCAGACCAATGGTTGGCTGTAAACATGTCTCTGTATTTCTCAGGCTCTGGCAGAGCCTCTCAGGAGACAGCTATATCAGGATCCTGTCAGCAAGCACTTGACATCCACCATAGTGTCTGGGTTTGGTAATTGTATATGGGATGGATCCCAAGGTGGGGCAGTCTCTGGATGCCCTTTCCTTCAGTGTGTGCTCCACATTTTGTCTCCGTATTTCCTCCCTTGAGTATTTTGTTCCCCCTTCTAAGAAGGAATGAAGCATCCATACTTTGCTCTTCTTACTTTTTGAGCTTCATGTGGCTCCAGCAGTGTATGTAGCAGAGGATGGCCCTGACTGACATCAATGGCAGGAACGGCTCCTGGTACTGGGAAGGTTCAATGCCCCAGTGAAGGGGAATGCCAGGGCAGGGAGGCAGGAGTGGTTGGACAGGTAGGGAAGCATCTTCATAGGAACATGGAAAGGGAAGATGTAATAGGGGAGTTCTGAAGGGTAAACTAGGAAAGCTAATAACATTTGAAATGTAAATTAATAAAATATCCAATAAAAATAGAAAAATAAAAAAGAAGAGGAGAGTGTCACAAAATAAAAAGCCAAAAAGGAAAAATAGAAAAACAGGAAATTGTTTAAATTTAAGATATCCAATTGGCATAGATTCACTGCTAATCCAATGCCCCTATTTAACCTGTAAAGTTAGTGAAGAGAAAATCACATATGGAAATATGCTCATGTTGATTTGCATTTCTCTGATGACTAAGGACTTTGAACATTTCTTTAAGTGCTTCTCAGCCATTGTGATTCTTCTGTTGTGAATTCTCAGTTTAGTTCTATATCCCATTTTTTGATTGTGTTGTTTGATTTTTTTGGTGAATAACTTCTTGAGTTATTTATATATTTTGGATATTAGCCCTCTATTGGATGTGGGATTAGTGAAGATTTTAACAATCTGTAGATAGCTGATTTGTCTTATTGACTGTGTCCTTTGCCTTGCAGAAGTTTTCCAGTTTCATGAGGTCCCATTAATCAATTCTTGATCTTAGAACATGAGCCATTGGAGTTTTGTTTACAGGTCAGGTAGGGAGGGGAGTAGGGGTATCCATGTGGAGACAGGGTGGGTTGGGGAGCATGTATGGGATGTGGAGCAGTTGAAGGGTAGATGGAGATGTGTAGAATGAAATATGGAATGTGAAAAATAAATTAAAATAAAAAATTATATATATATATATATATATATATATATATAATTAAAAAAAAAAGAAATCTATAGGCATACAGAAAAGGTGACAATGATTTTGGCAGTGGTTTTCTTTCTTTCTGTGAACAAATGCTATCCTGGGCCTTGTCCTGCACCTACTGATGAGGTACTAATGTCACAGATACTATGTGAGTGAGGATATTGAAGAGCCCCTTGTTTTCTCTGAGATATTAAGTGTATAATAGGAATTGACACTCTGACCAGTGACACCAAAATCATAATTACTGGTTAAGTGCATACTGCACCATTTACTCTAATGTCATATGCCTCAACTCAATCTTTTTTTTTTAGAAGAATTTGTCTCTTAGAAATAAAACCTTTAGTAAGCCATGACACAAGACACTTTTTACCATAAAATAACTCTTTGCTGTGATGAAGCCAGTTCTCTCTGTTTATAAGCCAAATGAAAAATAGCACATTAAAATTAGTGTGTCAGTAAGGACTGTACCTAGTTTTATAATGTGCTTTATGACAGGTTATTATGGGATTTGTTAGGCATGTGGGACCTTGTTACCAGACAGGCATAAGAATGGTAAGGTGGAATGAGCTCAAACCCCGGGAATCTCAGAGCTGAGAACAGCAGGAGAAGAGCAATTCCCAGCCTGTCTGAAACACTTAACCACAACAGCCCACTGAAGACCATGGACACAGTGTCATATAGCACAAACACATGGAGTTCTCCATGCTAATGCGATTCCTAGATCACACACAAGCAATCAGCAGGAAGGAAGATCTAGGAATCTTCCTACCTGCACATTCCTTTCTGCAACAAAACAAAACACCTCCCCCCCCCCCCCGGGGAAAAAAAAAAAAAAAAAAAAAAAAAAAGCTTCATCTGTTAAAACCCTGAATAAAATGCATGCATTCACACCCCCGCCATCAAAGAAAGCAGTATGAGAAAGCAAGAATTGTGTTTTCATCAAGGGTGTCTGAGGATGGGGATGGAGGGTGCCTTTGTGCTAAAGAGCTCTGGCTAAATCTCCCAAGAGAATGCCTTCTCTCTCCCAACTCTCTTCACATTCAATCAGAATCAAACTGGGATCCACCGTGCTGAGCTCTGTCTTCCCCTTCCTGCCAGGCAGGTGGAGGTCCTGAGGAAACTGTGTACTGCAAAAACATGGACTGTGAACCACCATTACAGATTTCATTTCGCCTCTCGCTTCAGCATGCCACTTGGCTCTCCAGTCACCCTAGTGGAGAAGCAGGGCACCTTATGAGAGGAATTTTCCTTACTGCTATTGAACTCTATAGTGAGATTAATATGGATCTGAAGCTCTACACAACTATGTAAGGTTGTTCCTGTTTTGACTGTTGTACTAGAAATATTTACACTTTATCTCATTGGCATACCACATGATTCATCTCTTTTTATTTTGAAGTAACATTACCGCAATCATTCAATTTATATATGGACTAAATTGTGCAGGGTTTTATTTAATTTTGAAAAACTAAAATTTCCAAATGAAAATTTACTAACAAATTTCATGATATGAGTGTTCTAGATTTCAATAGATTCCTTTTTTAACACCGATTCCAATGTTGGTATTATTTTATAGTATTTTAGTATGTACTTCCATGTGGGAACTACAAAGGGGCCTGGGAAAGTGAGGAGGGAGGATAGCCCACATCTGGCCAGAGTTCCACCTATGCTCTGGACAGGGGGACGCGCGGAGGGCTGCCAGACCCTTTCCATTCAGCCTGGGTGGGCATCCAAGCCTTTGACCCACTTGACAGGGAGTGGACAAGGGGTAGCCCCAGAAACCAAAAGGGGACCCGGGGTTATACTCTATAGCCCTGGGGTTATGGGAGAGAAGGCATAAAGAAGAGAGTTTCCGACACAGGAGAGAGTCTGTGCAGCCTTGATGAACAGAGACTGTCTATGGTTTTAGAGCTTTATTATAGAAATGCAGGGGGAAAGAAAGAAGGTAAAAGAGAGAGAGAAGAAATGCTAGAAAGAAAGAGAGAGTAAGAGAGTGAGAGGAGAGGAGTGACAGAGGAGATAACAAAGAGAAAGGAGAGAGTAGTGAGAGTGAAGAGTAAGAGAGCTGCTATCTTTTCTGTTGCTATGTAACTGGGGAGGATTCTAGCCTGAAGGTCAGAAGCTTGGGACTTTGCCTACGTGACTTCTAACCATGCTTCTCTTGTGGGGACTGAGGGGGGCAGTAACTTAGGAGCCAGAGTTCCAGGACACCCGAGAGAACTCTTTCTGTCCTACATAGGTAAATTATCACCACAAGGTGCCAACATTCAGCATCTCAGCTTAACTGGAAACCAGCCTGTCTGTGAATATCCCAATGCCCCACACTTCCAAATTACCTCTGGTAGGCTTTTAGAGCTATGTAGGAACTACAGTTGTTTTTGTCTATATAAGTTGAAACAGAAAGTTTATTATCATGTGTCCTGTGCCTCTCACCAGCAAGAAGGACACGACCGCTGAACTCTTCCTTAAGCAGTTTATTCAGGAACCTTGAATCATCTTCTGACTACTCTTCTCCTAACTAACTACCTACCTAACTAACTACTGACCTAACTCTGACTAACTGACCCTGAGTAGCTCTGATCTAACTCTCATTAACTAACCCTGACTCACTCACTCTGACTAACTGACCCTCACTCACTCTGACTCAATGACCTTCACTCACTCTGACTAACTGTCCCTGACTAACTGAACCCGACTAACTGAATCTGACTAACAGAACACAGGGAAAGCCAGCCCACAGGCTAAATAGTCTTAGGCCAACTTATTCCAGTAAGCCACATATACAGAAGCAAGCCAGATCATCAGCCTTAGCCAAATAAGGACTTGTATCCCTGAGAGCACTCGTTATTGGGCTAGCAGAAGGCGGAAGCCAGCGCCATTATTAAAGGTGTGGCACTGCGCAGCTCTCCACAATCATGTGATTAATCTCTTTATTACCATGACTATGACCTTGGCCTTAACATCTTTACAGAAACAGCCACAATTGTCTTGGTTTTTCAGTGATTATACTCCGTGGGGAGGCCCTAATTTTTTTTGTTTTTGTTTTTGTTTTTGTTTTTCGGTTTTGTTTTGTTTTTTTGTTTTTGTTTTTCATGTGAGGCTTTGTAAGTACCTGGCAAATACAGAAGTGGATGCTCACAGTCATCTATAGGATGGAACACAGGACCCAATGGAGGAGCTAGATAAAGTACCCAAGGAGCTGAAGGCATCTGCAACCCTATAAGTGGAACAACAATATGAACTAACCAGAAACCCCAGAGCTTGTGTCTCCTGCTGCATATGTAGCAGAAGATAGCCTAGTCGGACATCATTGGGAAGAGAGGTCCCTTGGTCTAGCAAACTTTATATGCCCCTGTACAGGGGAATGCCAGGACCAAGAAGTGGGAGTGGGTGAGTAGGGGAGCAGGGTGGGGGAGGGTATAGGGGACTTTTGGGATAGCATTTGAAATGTAAATGAAGAAAATATCTAATAAAAAAGAAGCCCTACATTTTAATAGCACATTTATCGATAAATTCATTAAAGTATCATCACTCCTTACACAGTTAGTGCCCTTATGATTTTACCTCTTGAAAGAGCCACAACTTGTATTCAAGACTCAATGCTTCAATCTGGTATATGGCACAACATATTCAAAGTAAAACAACTAAACATTTCCTCTAGGATTTTATTAATGATATTTTTTTTTCTTTTCAAAATGTAAATTGTGATATGATCTAAGTAGTTTCTAAGTGAGTAGCATCAACAGTTGGCTTACTTGAATCTGAAGTATATAACAAGCAAACTATATATGAACCACTTTTCTCCATTTCTATTGTATGTATTTAAAGACATACATATGTTAAAAATAATACAATAGTCTAACCATTAGTATCAAAACAACATTTTCAGAAAGGTATCTGGGAGCAAAAATTGAGTTAACACTTCTTTTGTTAAAGAATTACTTATTTATTTTAGGAGCATAAAATGTAGCTGTCTTCAGACATACCAAAAGCAGGCATTGGATCCCATTACAGATGGTTGCTGGGAGTTGAAATTTGGACCTCTGGAAGAATAACTAGTGTTCCTAACCACTGAGTCATCACTCCAGATCATCATATTTTTCTTAAAGATTTACATATGACTGTAATGAAAATGTTGACCAAAATGAAGACAAGGTACACTCAAACAATGTGGGGTTATCATTCCTAATACAAGCTTAAGATTGAAAAGATTTAGTGTTGCCTTCCAACGACATAGACTGGATTTAATCAGAGTTAGTGAGAGTCACTATAGAAATATTGCCTCTAAGCTTTCTGTTCATGTTTTCTGTCTTTAATCATTTGCATTTTAACTACAACTTGGGACATTTCCATCAAGTTAAATCATTTGTTCAGCATAGGGAGAACATCATTTTGTATTGTTTTCTCTGTTAGGTTCTTCTATCAAAGTGAAACAGTTTCCTACATATAACTTCAGAACATTATTTCCTCAAGGGAAAATTACAAGTGACATCACTGTTTTTTTTATATAAAACTTATGGCTGTGCTATTTTAGGTGTACTCTTTAGAGAATTTCATTCTTCTGTTACATAAAATGAATCTCAACTTCTAAATGATCTCTGTGGAAAGGATGAAGTCAAAATAGCAACAATAGAACCATTGATGAGGTGTTTGACTTTTCCTTTCACTCCAAGCCCATTGTAAAATTAATAGACTGAACATTTTTATTACATTCTGACAACTATCTCTGCAGTTAAGGATTTAACCTTTGAAAACACATTTTGGCACCAAATTGAATAATGGAAAGATAAGCTCTGGGTGCTTGTCAACATATTTTTAAACCCTATTCATCTCTTAAAACCACAGTTCATTATTACAATCACACTTTTCAAAGGCAATTTTTACGTGGTACTCAATAGAAACAAAAAATGTTCTTAGCTTATATGATCATATCAAAATATTACCTGTTAATTAAGTCATTACCTCTTTTGAATAAAATTTATTTTCAAATTTCAAACATAATGACAAGTACATACATTTTTTTTACTAAAATTATGAATATTTGAGAAATCTTCATGTACCTCAAATTACAGTTCTACATCCAGGACAATCATAAACAAAAAATAAAAAATAAAAAATATATTTGAAGCTGGGCGTGGTGGTACACACCTTTAATCCCAGCACTCAGGAGGCAGAGGCGGGCAGATTTCTGAGTTTGAGGCCAGCCTGGTCTACAAAGTGAATTCCAGGACAGCCAGGGCTATACAGAGAAACCCTGTCTCAAAAAAACAATATATATGTATGTATGTATATACAATATATATATATGAAAACATTCTGCATAAAATTTTAGTTCATATATATTATATGAATGTACGAAGAAGCATTGCAAGCCATTAGCCAAGAATAGAGAGAATTAATTGTATCAATAATAGTATATCTTTTAATAAGGTGATGTTCTATTTTGTGTGTTTTTTATCATTATATATTTCAATCATATATTGATTAGAGAGGCATATTTAATACAAAAGAGCTCTGAGATTTCAAGGATAGTAAACTTTTATATTTTCAAAGCCTCTGAAATATATATATATATATATATATATATATATATACATATAGTGTTCTTACTAAGAAAGTTTAATTTCATCCTACATCTTAATACCCTCACACATGTGCCCTAGATATTAGAAATGCTGCTTTTGACAAAATTAATATTTTCACCTGTGCTTAGATTCAAAATTATTGAATCCAAAAATTGTAACAACCAAAGTGGGCAATGTGGTAAATTATAATGAATTTACAATTAAAGAAAAATTAAAACAGAAAATTGAAAAATATTATGTACCATTACATTAAACAAATACTAAACAGTCCTCCTATACTGAAAAGAGTGCATTACTGGGGAAAAAGAAACATGTGCAAAAAAGATACTAAAAGTAGAAATGTGAGAACAAGTTCCAGACAAAGTATAGGAAACAGCAGAAGGCTCATATGTACAACCGCATCATACACTGACCATAAACTTAGAGAGGACCCTGATGCTGCAAGACAGAAGGTCAACTACAATCTGGTAAAGATCAAAAGAAAGAAAAAGAAAATATGAGAAATTTTTATATACTTTTGGAAAATTAAGAAGTAAATTAAGAAAGTATAATTACAATATTGGGCAATTTAGAGTTGTCATATGGAACTTGAATTAATATAAAATTCTCAGTCCATTTAAGAATTAGGTAGGAGGGGTGGATAGGAAACAAGACAAATTAAGAGAATGGTTCTTTTGCAAGGAACATTTGATGAATTTTTTAAAAATATATTATGTAAAATAGAGGCAAGATGCTAGTGTCAAATATGAAACAAGTGGTAAAATTAATTGTTTCCTTGTCATGGTCAACTCTTTAAAATCATATTCAATTGGAACATTAAAATATTCACTTACTTAGAAATAGGGTGATTGATAAAACTATGAAAAGAGGCAACAAAAGGTTATACTAGATGCAAATAATTTACAGGTATTCATATAGGAAGAGACAAGATAATATTAAAACACATGGAAAAAACATGAGAGCTTATAGGCAGAGAATGAAGTTAGGCTAGGATAGACCATGAGTTTAAGTTACAATATAATTTATAAAAAGGCAAGAAAGGATTGCTTCCTAATCCTTTGGAGGATAATATAGCATTTCACATAGATCAAAGATATCTACCTCCCTAAACTGTGGAGATATACAATTTGTGATCATTTCCTGCAGAAGATCTTGAAAAGATAGCTTTTGTAAATAGACTGGAAATACTGGTATTTATATTATGTAATTCATAGAATGTATATACTTAAGTGTATATTAAAGATATGACTATTGAGTGGAATAGTCTTTGATAATTTCAGAGTCTACTAGGTGATGATTTCCAGATTTTGAATTGGTTTTCAGTATGTTTTTAGTATGTTTTAGAAATAGTCATATCATGCACTATTGACTGGATTAGTGTATGTCCTGGAGCTTAAGTTAGTATTAAATTCATGAAAAACAGACTACCATAGCCTCTCAAACACTGCTATTAAAGGTATATAAAATTATCATGGCATATAACAACATCTTTAAAAGCTACTAACTGATAAACTACTATAAATTTCAGCTCACATTAAAGAAGAAATCACCAACTGAAAAGTTGAGGTAGTTTCCTCTTTTGTATATGATATAAATACATAATTTGATTGGTATTCTGGAATATCAACTGTAGGATTAATTTCTGAATGCTTGTTATTCAATTTTCTATTTTGAAAGGGTAAAAGACCATTCTTTTGTAGATCTTGTCTGATTAAAGTGGATTACTGTGAAGGGAAGTTTGAAGGTGATATTTACATGTATGTATGTATAATGTCTTGCTTTAATATTCTTTGATGTTATATGAATTATAAGCTCTTCTGTCATCTGGTTCACAAAGCAATAGGTGATGACCACTCAGTTGTCCTTTCAAGCCTTCTGCCCACAATGTGTAAGAGTTCATTCTGTCATCAATCAAATAAACAGATAAATTAAATTGTCCAGTAAATGTGTAACATTCAATCTGGAAGACACATAGTCTTACCTAGTATAAATAAAACCTCATGAGTCCATTAAATATAATGCAACTCAATGGTGTTAGTACTTTTATCAATGAATTTATATGGTAATATTAATTAAATTATTTCAGTGACCATATGGTATATTACATAGTCCATATATTTGCTAAGTAGACTAATTCTAGAACATTATGTTAAATTCTAAACATCACACTAAGAGGATGCATATTACACTGAACTTGTCCCTGGATTATCTATTTGACAATTGAGAGGAAAATAAAAGTTATATTAATTTTCTCCTAACAAACATTTACTCAAGATTTTTGTTTCATTTACATTTACAAATGGCCTATAGGATACATGAGATTATATCTAATTTTAAGATGGATACCTAGTAGCAGTAAACTTTGTGTACTGCTCAGGCAGATGATGAAGGTACAGTTTCTGGTATCCACTTGAACCTCAATTGTTTTTAACTACAACAGCAGGCCATTTGATGCTTTCTTCCAGTATTGATAATACATTGAGGTGTGTACTTAGGTTCCCTCCGTACATACATAAACTAATCTTGTTTAAGAAAATAACAAGTAGATGAAGAAATTATAATATATAAAACTTAAATAAGGCTCAGTTATAAATTTATTAAGAGCCAAAATAAATTTGAAAGCCTTGTAAGCCCACATATCAATAGCTATAACTCTGATGTGAATATGATCCTTCTTTATGCTACAGGATTAATGAGTGGTTAACTGGCATCCTATTATTATAAATATAATCAAAATATTAATTATTGAGAACTTATTCAGTTTAGTAACTAAGAACAGTTTCTACATTGATGACTTGTGACCTTTCCTCTTATTCTGATCTCTAAACTCATAAATTATGAATTAAACAATTATTAATTAATTCATTCAAATATCCTTTGTTGACTTTTAAAAATAATATTTTATATTAATTTTTGAGACTCTATGGAACAGATTGCCTTAATATTCACATCATACATCTAATTTTCCCTACAGCTCACTATCATTATCTCACAAAATATCACATCATTTTGTTTGGTCTTATAATCCAAAATTCAAATAGTGCTGGAGCATAGGTAAATTCTGATGAGATTTCACATGCTTAATGAAAACTCTCTCTTCCTTTCCAACTGTCATGACCAGAAGTTACCACCTCACTCTAGTCTCTCAATCTCCTGGCACTCATAAACATTCCCCCTCTCTTTCATGATGTTCTTTGAGCCTTGTGGAAAGGTGTTGTGTACAAATTTCCATTTGTGAATAAGCTCTGTGCAAACTTATTGCTTGCCTGTCATTTTGTGATGAGTTTCTACATTAATGACTTAGGATCATAATTGATGTAATGAGACACCATGACCAAAAGCAACATACAAACAAAAGGGTTATTGCTGCTCATAATTCCAAATCAATGTTCATCATTGAAGGAAGCCAGGGCAGTAACATATACAAGGCATCTAATTCTTAGTAGGAGTTTATGCAGAGCCATAAATTACTGCTTCTTTAATGACTGGCTCATTCTACCTCCATATTAGCACCCAGTATCACAATCCTAGGAGTGGCAGCACCTACAATTGGTTGTACCCTTCATATCATTTATCCATTAAGGAAATACTATACAAGCTGGCCTATTGATAGATCTAATGGAAGCATTTTTTTTTTTTACTTAATTGAGGTGTTCCCTCATAGACAACCCTAACTTGCATCAAGTTGATGTAAAACTAGCCAGCATAGTTTTTGCCCAGTATACTTAAAGACTTCTCTTATGATTAAGGATCTCACTAATGTCACTTTTATTATATAGCCACTGACAAAGGAAAAGTAGTAGCACTTATGAGATATTCAGTTATAGATTCTTGGCCAGATTCATAATAATCATAAGGCAGTTGATTATGCCCATAACATTCAAGCAACTATTTCTCTCAGTCATTATTGTAGTGCATAGTGATTACAGGTGTTTAAAACTTGATGCTTTCTCTTTCTCAGCAGCTTGAATAGGAACTTCCAGTTCTATGGAGCTTTGCCTTCAATAAGGAAGTTCTTCACGTTCTGTGACCAAAGTACGTAGTTACTTTCAGCCATAGAAACTTACAGTTAAGTTTTGTGGACTGCCAGAAAGTAATGACAATAGAATGAATTGTTTAGTGCTTATGGGATTCATCTGATGAGTAAGCAAGAAGTATCTGACTCCTGACACCAACTCTGAAGTTCTAGGTTCTATTTCTATGTTCAACTTCTAAATTCTTTGGAAAGTAAATTATATTAAGTGATGTTTTTCTGGGGGGCATAGGTAGGTAAAAGAATGTGGCAGGGCAGGGTAGATATAGGGGCCTTTGGGGATAGTATTTGAAATGTAAATGAAGAAAATATCTAATTAAAAAAATGCCAAGAAAAAGAATGTTTTCTTGAAGCATACACAGGATGTGGAGAAATCTGACCACTCCTCCATTGTTTGCATTGTTGGTGGGATTGCAAGTTGGTACAATCAGTTTGGAACTCGGTCTAGTGGTTCACCAGAAAATTGGACATAGGACTACCTGAGGACCTGACTAAACCACTCCTAGGCATATACCTGGAAGATGCTCCTACATATAAAAAGGACAAATGCTCCATTATGTCCATAGCTGCTTTACTTATAATAGCCAGAAGCTAGAAAGAACCCAGATGTCCTTCAACAGAAGAATAGATACAGACAATTATGGCACATTTACACAATGGAGCTATTAAAAACAGTGAATTCATAAAATTCTTAGGCAAATGGATGGGACTAGAAAGTATGATCCTGAGTGAGGTAACTCAGGCACAAAAGAACACACATGGTATGCATTCACTGATAAGTTAATATTAGCCTAAAAGCTCAGAATACACAAGATACAATTCACAGATCATGGGAAGATCAAGAAGAAGGAAGACCAAAGTGTGGATGCTTTAGTTCTTCTTAGAAGGAGAACAAATTACTCATGGAGGATGTACAGAGACAAAGGGTTGAGCAGGGACTAAAGGAAAGGCCATCCAGAGACTGCCCCACCTAGGTATCTATCCCTTATATAAACAACAAACCCAGACACTATTGAAGATGCCAAGGTGTGCTTGCTGACAGGAGCCAGATATAGGTGTCTCCTGAGAGCCTCTTTCAGAACCTGGCAAATACAGAAGAGGATGCTTGCAGCCAACCATTGGAATGAGCATGGGGTCTCCAATGACAGAGTTAGAGAAAGGTCTGAAGGAGCTGAAGAGGTTTGTAACCCATAGTAAGAACAACAATATCAACCAACCAGACCTTCCGTAGCTCCCAAGAACTAAACCAACAACAGAAGAGTACACATAGAGGGTCACATGGCTCCATCTGTGCATGTAGCAGCGGATGGCCATGATGGACATCAATGGGAGGAGAGACCCTTGGTCCTGAGATGGTTCCATGCTGCAGTGTAGGGAAATGCCAGGGCAGGGAGGCAGAAATAGGTGAGCAGGTGGATGAACACCCTTATAGAAGCAGGATGAGGGAGGATGGAATAAGGGTTCTCCAAAGGGGAAACCGGGATATGGGATAACATTTCAAATGTGAATAAATAAAGTATCCAATAAAAAATTGAAAAGAAGAGGAGAAAGTGGGGAAAAAAAAGAAGAGGGACCTTGATGTCTGAAAGACAAATCTGCCTCTGCCTGTTGAGTGTTGGTACCAAATTTTTCCTCCAACGTGCCCACCTTGAGAGCTGTAATTCTTGAACTTGATTATTTTATCTGTAATATTAATAGCTATCTCCCACACCCTCTGCTATTTACACTTATTTAAATATTTAGCTAAAATAAGTCTTACATAGGCTTGAGTTCTATTCTTTGATTTTAAAACATAAATAAAATAAAATATTTAGCTTGCTAGTAATATTAATACTCTAAGATAGAAAAGAGTATGAGAATGAATTGAAAGTGAAAAACAACTTTCTTTACTTTTAATTTATTAAAATAAAGTTTAAGTATGTTGTCAAAACTCAAACAAACTTATGTGAAATCTTGCTCCAGCTTTCCAAATAGCTAGAACTGAAGGACTTTCCCATGTTCAAATAAAAGTGAGGTTAATATTTCAAAAGAACTGATCAAATTTAAACATCACAAATTCTCTGATGGCTGATCCTATGACATCCTAAAAGTTTAAACATATGTTTAGTGTAAGAAAAATGATTTGGTAGCTTTTTCACAGGTTAATCCCAGTTCTAAAACTCGTAATAAAAAATCATGAGAAAACTGATAAAAGCATAGACAAAGTGTATTTTTATTCCATTGTAATGCTTTCAAAATACTGTTTGTCACCGTATGTTGAGTATGAGCATGTGTTTCCTCTGGAGCAAGCCCAGCAGAGATTTGACATACACAGTATGCCAAATCATGCAGTGACAATCTGGTGCACTCAGAAAGGCCAGCTTAATGAACATGGAGAGTTAGTACCATTGTAGTCATTTACCATTGTAGTCATTAGTGCTTATGAAATCAGCAGCGCTTACAGGGAAAGTGGCACTGACGTCCAAGACAGCAGACTGACAAGAAAGAAGATTCAGCAGAGATGAAGATGATGGTGTGTCCAGCTTCATAGTTACAGCAGGGCATGCTCATATTAGATATAGAGAAGAAAAACATTAAAGATATTGAGAAGGACCAAGTTAGTCCCCTCCACCAAGGCTGAGAGAAGACAATATACTCATAAGTCATAACCATTTTAAAATTGCTAGTAATGTACTATCTATATTATCTATTCTACTAGGATAGTCTACTAGTAAAAGATACCTCATATATTTTTTTAAATGAATTTGTATTAAAATAATATGGCTATGCTGTCCATATGGTCTTAGTACTATAGAACCGTATACATTTTGAATAAAGAGAAAACTTATTGATAATTATATTGTAGATTTGCATTGTATTATTACTCTATATTTTGGTTCTTTTTTCCCTCTGATCACTAGTTTATTTAAAGGTAAAATGTATACAATATCCCAATCTATTTTATTTTGATAAAACAAAGTAATGGAGTTTGGAGACATGTTTATTAAGGGTCTATTTATCACTCAAATTCACTGACTAAAAAGTCCAAAAATCATGGTAATGGTTCCAGTAAGGCTGGTCTAGCAGGTCCATCTTCCCTCCTTCTGCCCTATCTCTGGTTGTATTCTTTATTTGAAAAGTTAAGGTAGGGAGAAGGTACACAAGGCACCTGTATGTGTGATTCATTCCTAGTATGCAACCCCTCCAAGGAACACAGGATTAGCATCAAAATACAAGACCAGGATTATCCACAACATATTTCTTTTTCACATTTTTTAAAATAGTTATTTTCTTAATTTACATTTCAAATGCTATACCTAAAGTTCCCTATACCTTCCCCCTGCCCTGCTCCTTTACCCACACACTCCCACTTCTTGGCCCTGGTGTTCCCCTGTATTGGGGCATATAAAGTTAGCAATACCAAGGGGCTTCTCTTCCCAATGATGGCCGTCTACGCCATCTTCTGCTACATAAGCAGTTAGAGACACGAGCTCTGGGGGTTCTGATTAGTTCATATTGTTGTTCCTCTTATAGGGTTGCAGACCCCTTCAGCTCCTTGGGTACTTTCTCTAGCTTCTCCATTGGGGACCCTGTGTTCCATTCTATAGATGACTGTGAGCATCCACTTCTGTATTTGCCAGGCACTGACATAGCCTCAAATAAGACAGCTATATCAGGCTTCCTTCAGCAACTTTTGCTGGCATATGCAATAGTGTCTGGATTTGGTGACAAAGTTTGGAGCTAAGATGAAAGGATGTACTATTCAGAGACTACCACACTAGGGGATCCATCCCATAATCAGTCACCAAACCCAGACACCAGGGCCAAGAAGTGGGAGTGGGTGGGCAGGGGAGCAGGGCGGGGGTAGGGTATAGAGGACTTTCAGGATAGAATTTGAAATGTAAATTAAGAATATATTTAATGAAATAAAAAAAGAAAGTTTCACAGAGAAATGAAAAGTGGAGAAATGAAACAGAAATCCCTCAGTTCTCATATCTCAGACTAAACGTGAAGATAGTGAAGCAATGTAGTATAACTTCATAGAGAAACAAAATAGTGAACTTCAACACTTTCTTATCAAAAGAGAATCCTGTACATTAATTAAAAATATGAATATACAAAACTGAGTTAAACAATAATATGGAAAAAATATGACTATAGAAACAAAAGGTAGGAATATATTTTACTAATAATATTAAGTTATAAATTTAAAGAACTGACAGTGAAAACTATTGTTGAGAATTTGATCATCTGCCTCCTGATATCATCTAGATAGCTGCAAACAATTTATTCATGAGTTTTTTTGTTTGTTTTGTTTTGTTTGTTTGTTTGTTTTTTGTTTGTTTGTTTGTCTGTTTTGTTTTTTCGAGAAAGGGTTTCTCTGTGTAGCCCTGGCTGTCCTGGAACTCACTCTGTAGACCAGGCTGGCCTCGAACTCAGAAATCTGCCTGCCTCAGCCTCCCGAGTGCTGGGATTAAAGGCGTGCGCCATCACGCCTGGCTCTTCATGTGTTTTTGTCTGTGCTTCGCTAATGATGTCCAAATAATCTTCTTTCTATTCTTATACAAATAAACAAGTTCATTTCTTTTAGTTTTTAAATTTTCCTATGAAGTTACATAATATGAGATCTTGCCATGCAATATTTGTGCATGAAATAAAAATCCAAATCACATGGCACTAAAATTAATAATATTTCTTGATATAAAAAATCTAAAGTTCTAGGGGGCACTTTTGTAAGCTGGATAGAACTGAAATTTCCAAATATGAAACAGTTTACTAAGTATGTTTTTAATACAGAAGTAAGCAAAAAGGAGTTGGCAGAGAGAAATATATTTGATATTAAGGAAAAAATTCAGAGTGTGTCTGTGGATCTACTAGTTGATTCTGTGAAGATAGCTTATAAGTTTGTATGATGTGGTTAAGTCTTCAAATAGCTGTTTGATTTTATTTCATTTCAGATGAAGAATAGACAAAATAAATGTTCTTCAACTGGATTTTAATATTATTATACAATGTATTAAAATTGTTTTATGATTCATAAAAATATGCAATGAAGTTTTAAATTATGAAATATAATCGTGACTTTGATTATGAAAAAATTAAATCATTTAATTCAATGAGATTTCATATTGGAAGGTACTTGCAATATTAAATAGTGATTAAATCATTATTCAATATATTTAAATTGGGAAAGAATAATGAATAGTAAAAGTAATAAAATACTAAGGCAAAATTCTTGTCTGCCAATTAAAATAGTGTTTAAATTTTATATATAACTACAAACAAGATTTATTTTGTAAACTGTGTGTGGCTTTATAAACACTAAAGGATTCTTATATGTATTTAAGTTAATATGAAATTAAAAATTCAAGTTCATCTAATATATTTTAATTTAAATGTTAAAATATTGCAATTTTATGCTATATATATATTCCAGATTCACTTAATTGTATTCAGCATGGAAAAGACTGGTTAGCAAAAGTTTGAAACTAAGGATAGGCCCCAATATAAACAATCTTGTTTAAGTCAGTTTATTCCCATCAAAATTAGCAGATGTTTCACAAATAACACAACCATGGAGGTTTTTTTTTTTTTTTTTAAGAATTGCATACATATATTGTGTTGTACATCAATTTCCTTCCTCTTTTCCTCTTGTCTAAATCCCCCAATATCTTCTCCACTCTCAAATTAATGACCATTTTTCTTCTCTTCTTTAAATTTCAATACATAGCACACATTACACAAATATACACACAAACACATATATATGCTCATGCATGTATGTGTGTGTGTGTGTGTGTGTGTGTGTGTGTGTGTGTGTGTGTGTGTGTAAGAGTATGTAGAAAATACAAAGTGCTCAGTTTATTTAATGTGGCTTTTGTGTATGTGTATTTCAGACTGACCAATTAGGATTATATAACCTATGAAAGGGCATATCTCTGAAGGAACTAATATGAGCACCAATGAAACCTTCAGCACCAATGGTCTCCTAAAGTAGAGCTAAGCAATGAATGACAACACCAGTTTCCATCTCAGCGCAGAGTGAGAAAATATCACGAGACACCATTCCTAGATGGAAAGGTAAAGGCAATTAATAATAACAAAGAGAGTTGGAAACATTCTTCTTCGAAGACAAATAATATGTATGTTAAGGTTCTATACCCCAATATAGGGGAATGCCAGGACCAGGATTGGGAGTGGGTGGGCTGGGGAGCAGGGGGAGGTGGGAGGGGATAGCGGAATTTTCAGAGGGGAAACTAGGAAAGGGGATAGCATTTGAAATGTAAACAAAGAAAATATCTAATTAAATAAATGAAACAAAAAAAAAACCAAAAACAAAACAAAAAAAGTATATAAATGTAATTTTGCATGAAAATCTAGTCAACTATTTTACTCCTTTACTTTTTTCAGCATTCACTGATATCAAGATTATGCAATGGAAGACTAAATCTGACTATTTTTAAGAAATGGTAGTTTAGAAACAAATAAAAAACCTCAGATGTTTATCATTTTTCACATAATTTACAAGTATTTCCAGTGTCATCATAGAGATTGTACTCCAGAGTTGCTGCGCATCCTCAACAGAGATCCCCTGGTTCCTGTCTCTTTCCTTAGGCAATGGCTGAGCCACAACAACAATATATGAGACTTGTGCCCCGAGCTTTATCCCTTGCCTTAATGTTCCACTGTGGTGCTCTGCAACTCTGAAATTTGTAATATCTTTTAAAAAGTTGGTGTATTTCAATTAATTAGCATATATCATAAATTTTATAGTCGTTCATGATTCTTGAAGTAGAAGTTTACATTCACACTGCAAAATTGCTTGCAGAAATTCATTACTGCCTTCAGGGACCCCGTGTGATACAGCCTTATTACAGAGACAGTCTGACTTCTTCAGAATTGCCTGTAGGCTTTATTAAACCATTCTACAGTACAGGTTAGTCTAATTCACACCACACACTCTCCCTCAACATCCTCACAATCATGGAGGTTCAACATCTCCAGTGTGGAACCAGAAACCAAAAGAAGATAAATATTTCTCTTAGAATTGAGAAAGTGAGTTGCTCAATAATGTGTCCTTAGAACACTGAAACAGACTTGTTCTATGACAGCCAACCGGCTGTGCTTGCTGCTGAGTTCAGGACTTGCTGACACACAAACTTATGTTGTTTTCCTTCTAAAGACAAACTTTTAACCTTTTTTTTTTTTTCCCCCTGAGGATGTCAATTGGCTTTTATTTGAGAAAGAATTATAGTAGTTCATTTTATTTATTTTTATTATATATTTTCTTTATTTACATTTCAAATGCCATCCTGAAAGTTCCCTGTACCCTCCCCCTGCCCTCTCCTCTACCCAGCCACTCCCACTTCTTGGCCCTGGTGTTCCCCTGTACAGGGGCATATAAAGTTTAAATCAGGATGCATTCCAAGTAGTTGAGAAAGAGGAGGTTGATTTATAAATAAAGGACAAGATAAGGATAATGAAACAAATCAGAAAAATTCACCAATTCTAATTTCTTAGAATATTATATTTTAAAAATTAGCATTTATAGAAGCAGGGGGAGTGGAGATAGGATAGGGAGCTTCTTGGGAAACTCAAAAAGGGGAGGACATTTGAAATGTAAACAAAGAAGATATGTAATAAAAATAGCATTCAGCCTTGTAGACATTGAACTTTATTCTGAGTTATATCATCTGGGTTTGTTTTCTGAGGACTTGCTTGGGAAGATTATCATAAAACATGTTGCTTTTCTACATGTTGTAGTATTAGCTAATTATTTAACTAATTTTCTCTTAATTTTGCAGTTGCTGTCGGTAAGATTCAGGACATTTTCCACATGCCAAATAAATGCTGAATGGCATATGTACACCAGAGTCCTGATTCTACACATTTGATTTACCAACTCTGTTTCTGATATAATGTAATTGCGAATAGGCTGGCTTCTTTTATTGTCAACTTGAGGTCAGAAAGCACCCAACAGGGGACCCTTTGGATATGTCATTATGGGATAACCTTAATTTGATTAGCTGAGGGAAAATTGAAAGGTCCATGTAATTTTTTGGCATCACCTACTATGGTGACATAATCCCCAGGCTTGGAGTAGAAATTATACCAACAGAAGGAAGTGAGTTGAGCACAAACATTTTCCCCACTCTTCTGCTATGCTGTAGATGCAAATGCAAAAGTGTCCCTGAAGATCTAGCTTCTGTGAATGTAATACCCTGATGAAATATTACCAGAAATCTGTGGGCCAGAGTCAATATTTTCTCTTCAGTTTCTCTTGTCAGGTGTTTTGTGTTTTTGGTTTTTGTTTTTTTGTTTTTTTTTTTCTTCCATTTTCTTTTCATTTTATTTTTGTTATCGGAGCAATAAGAATAGAAAATAAGATGTGATGTTCACTAAATATCTAAATACTTTATTATTGCATCTGTATGGAATTCTTTTGCTTGTTAAGCATTTCAGGTCTGTTTAGATTTGATTTTACAGATTTTTTTTTCTTTCTTCTGCATTTCTGCAAGAAATTCTTCTGTATTTCTGCAAGAAAGGGTGAAGAAAGGATGAAGAAATACAGAAGAAATTCTGCAAGAAATTCTTCTGTATTCCTGCAAGAAAGGGTGAAGATATGGATTTGGGAGGGTGGAAAAGATCTGAGAGGAGAACACTTTGTATGAAAAAATCAATTTTTCAATGAAAAAAGAAAGTACAAATAACAGACAGCTCAAAATGTTAAAAAAGATAAATAATAATAAATAGTAAATTCTAAGAGATTAATCTGTTCAAGTATCTATATGTACATATTCTGCAAACATGTATGATTTTCAAGGTTCTGCTTCTCAATCTACTGCCATGTCATGACACTGATTATTTAGAAAAAAAATTAATGAAGGAAATATTTGTAAATAAGGCTTGGAAATACTAATTATATGTTTTTCTATTAGTTTATGAACTATTTTTAAAAATATTCAGAGTTTGCCCTACATTGAGTAGCATTGAAACCAATGAATCATTGGCTTAAAGATAAATATTCCCAAAATTTTAACTATTCAAATAAATTTAAATTTTTCATTCATTATATCTGGGTTTATACTGAGGTCCTTGATCCACTTGGATGTGAACTTTGTGCAAGGTGACAAACGTGGATCTATTTCATTTTTCTACATACAGACAGCCAGTTAGACCAGCACCATTTATCGAAGATCCTTTCTTTTTTCCATTGTATATTTTTAGTATCTTTGTCAAAGATCAATTGTCTGTAAGAATCTGGTTTTATTTCTGGGTCTTCAATTCTATTCCATTGATTAACATGTCTGTATCTGTACCAATACCATGCAGTTTTTGTTTGTTTGTTTGTTTGTTTTTTATCACTATTGCTCTGTAGTTAGGTATGGTGATTTCCCCAGCCGTGAAGAAAAATTTGGAAAGAGCCTTGAACTCCTTGGCACAGAGGGAATTTCTTAAACAGAACTGCAATGTTTCATGCTCTAAGATCAAGAATTGATAAATGGGACCTTGTTAAACTGGAAAGCTTCGGTAAGGCAAAGGACATAGTCGATAAGACAAATCAGCAACTACAGATTGGGAAAAAATCTTGACTAATCCACATCTGATAGAGGACTAATATCCAAAATATATAAAGAACTCAGATAGCTAACCACCAAAAAACCAAGCAACACAATCAAATAATGGCGTATAGAACTAAACCAAGAACTCACAACAGAAGAATCTTGAATGGATGAGAAGCACCCAAAGAAATGTTCAAAGTCCTTAGTGATCAGAGAAATGCAAATCAAAATGACCTGAGATTTCTCCTTACACCAATCAGAATGGCTAAGATCAAAACCTCAAGTGACAACACATTTTGGTGAGGATGTGGAGAAAGATCAACACTCCTCCATTGCTGGTATGATTGCAAACTGGTACAACCACTCTTTAAATCTATCTGGAATTTCCTCAGAAAATTGGAAATAGATCTACCTGAAGACCCAGCTATACCACTCTTGGGAGTATACCTAAAAAAATGTCCCACCATGCCACAAGGGCATGTGTTTCACTATGTTCATAGTGGCCTTGTTTGTGATATCCAGAAGCTGAAAGCAACCTAGATGTCCTAGGACAGAAGAATGGATACAGAAAATGTGGTTTATTTACACAATGGGAAAGTACTCAGCTATTAAGAATGAGGACATCCTAAGATTTGTAGGAAAATGAACAAGAAAATATCATCCTGAATAAGGTAACTAAGTCCCAAAAGGGCATTCATGGGATGTAATCACCAGAAAGTGCATATTAGGCAAGCAAAATGTACAGACTACCCTTGGTACTGTCCACAGAACTGAAAAAGGTCAACAAGCTGAAGGGCCCAAGTGAGGATACCTCAGTCCCACCTGGGAGGGAGAATAAAGCAATCACAATTGGGGATGGAGGGAGGGACCTGGGACAAAAAGTGGATAGGGGGAAATGAAACCTTATTTGATATTAGGTGAGAGAAAAAGACTGAAGCCCTAAGGACTAGCAGAAAGAATGTAAACAGGTAACCCCAGGAGGTCAAATGTTGAGGGGATCCTTCAGAATGCACCAGAGACCTAGGAGGCAAGAGACTCTCAGAACTCAATGGGACCATCCTCAGATAAAATGCCAAACAGTAGGGAGAGAAAACCTATAGAGCCCACCTCCAAAGGAAAGATGGGCCATCAAATGAGGGATGGCCAACCCACAGTCAAAACTCTGACCATTAATGGGCAGTGGTGGCGCACGCCTTTAATCTCATCACTTGGGAGGCCAAGGCAGGCAGATTTCTGAGTTTGAGGTCAGCCTGGCCTATAGAGTAAGTTCCAGGACAGCCAGGGCTACACAGAGAGACCCTGTCAAAAACAAACAAACAAACAAACAAACAAACAAACAAACAAAAAACTCTGTTCATAAGTATTCCTGTCTGAAAGAACTACAGGAATCAGGGATGGAAATGGAGAGGAGCCTGAGGAAATGAAGGTCTAGTGACAGGCCCAAAGTGGGATTCATCTCAAGGGAAGGTTCCAAGGCCTGACACTATTACTGAGGCTATGGAGCACTCATTAAAAAAAAAAAAATGACTTAGAATGACTGCCCAGAAAGACCCAAGAAGCAGCTCAAAGAGTCAGATGCAGATACTTGTACCCTTGTTGTTGAATTGGGGAAGGCAGAAAGAAGCTGAGGAGAACTACATCCCTGTACAATGAACAGCAGTTTCAATTAATCTGGTCCCCTGAGATCTCTCAAAACACTGGACCACCTAACAGGCAGCATACACTAGCTGATTTGAGGCTGCCAACACTTATACACTAGAGGACTGTGGGGTCTGTGTTCAATCAGATATGATGCACCTAACCCTCAAGAGACTGGAGGCCCTAGGGAGGGTAGAGTTCAGGAGAATTGGGGGTAGGAGGGTGGGGACATCCTAATAGAGTCAGGGGTGTGGGAAGCAGGTATAAGATGTGGAACAGCCGTATGATAGACTGTGTGTGTGTGTGTGTGTGTGTGTGTGTGTGTGTGTGTGTGTGCGTGTGCATGTGTTTGTGCGTGCATATGCGTGTGTGGGGGGTAGGGATAAAATCTGGAGGTTAAAAAAATAATTATTTTTTTCATTCATTAACACATTCTACATTTTAACAAATACTTCATTACCCTTGATATGAACATTAAAATAGTGAGATATATAAACTTCTATTGTCCCCCATTAAAAGTTTTATTATTCTCTTTTATCACTAATTCCTGTTCATCTAATTCCCTTATCAAATTCAGTTGTTAAATTTAGTTCATCTTTGTCCTCATAAATAGTATTCCTCCTTTTACATTTTGTTGCTGGTGTTGCCCTTATACCATTGCCTAGGCCTCTCTTATAAACAGAAACATTCAATTAGGGGCCTGCTTAAAATTTGAGAGAGTTGATATATTATTGTCTTGGAGGGGAACATAGCGGCAAATAAGCAGGTATATTGTAGATGTATAGATGTAGCTGAGGGCTTAATACCTGATCTTCAGGAAGCAATGAGAGAAAGAGAGAGAGAGAGAGAGAGAGAGAGAGAGAGAGAGAGAGAGAGGGAGGGAGAGAACAGACAGAAAGGGACCAACAGCAGAAACTGGGACTGAAACAGAGATAGAGACAGAGACAGACATACAGGGCCTGGCTTTCACTTTTGAACCTTCAAAACCCACCAACATTGACATATCTCCTGAGCAAAGCAACAATTATTTGAGCCCATAGGAGCTATTCTCATTCAAAACACCTCAGATTCTAAATCCTACTACTGGTTACTACTTTTTCTGGTCCAAGTTCTAGTACCAGCCAACTTACCCCTGTCATACACACACACACACACACACACACACACACACACACACATACACACACACACACACACACACACACACCACTCATACACAGAACTGATATTAAAACTCAAATGAAATAAAAATTTTAAAATAGGACAACTGGTTCTATTTTGGTATAGATCAATATGCTCACCCAAAAAGCTCATAGTCTTCAAACTCCAGCCTCTAAACAGCAGACATCAACTGTGGTCTTAGGGAAGTTAGTTATTGGAACATAAGGGTTCTGACCACATTCAGAGTTTAGCCAATCAATGGGGTTATAGCTAAATGACCTGTAGCAGCTTTAGAATAATCAAGGATCTGTACTTAACTGGAAATCTTAGGGCAGTGGTTTTTACATCATTAAAGGGTTCACTGTTTGGAAGACCCTTTTTCTCTTCTTAGGACCAAGTGATGTAAATAATTTTCTATTACCATGTGTTTCCTGTCATTTTTTCTGGATGTATGTCCTGATTATTCATAACCACAGGGAAAAATGATTAGAAGTCACCATGTATTGAAAACTCAAGCTATGATGCAAAAACCTGTCTTTCTGTCTATCTATCCATCTATCATCTATCTATCTATCTATCTATCTATCTATCTATCTATCTATCTATCTATCATCTATCTATCTTTTTCAAAATTCTTTACTTAGAGGTGTGTGTGTGTGTGTGTGTGTGTGTGTGTGTGTGTGTGTGTGTATGTGTGTGTGTGTGTGTGTGTGTGTGTGTGTGTTATGGTATGTGGGTTTGTATGTGTGTGTGTGTCACACTAAAAGAAAGCTAACATAGTTCTTCTTGCCAAATACTAAGTGAGTTTAGAACATGCTTATGCTGTTGGATTTTATATGCTATGTTTTCTAATTTAAGTTCTGAAGACTTGACTATCAAGTTGTATTTGTTAAATTGCTCTAAAAAGAATATTCAATGGAATGAATACATTTTATTAATGAAAATATGAATAGAATTACTTTTCTGAGATAAAGAAGCTAATATGCCATTTTGTTTGAGCTTGCTTAAATGTTGGAGGACAGTATGGAAATGCTAAATACTGACCTCATGTGTGCAGTGGTTGCAGCCTCATGAGAAGATTCTCAAATATACCAAATGATGTTGTATAAACTTTGCTCATATATCTTCTCTGACTGATTAAATAAATAAAAGTGGCTACAATTATTGGGGAGAATAGAGGTATTGGGGATTGCAGGCCTTGACTAGGAGAGAGAAAAGGAAAAGAAAGCAAATGAAGAAAAAGAACAGGATGACTTCATTAAAGGTCATGAACCAGGAGCATGTGACTGAGTAAAATGCTCCCTGAGGACAAGCCAATGGAACGAAAGGAAACTCAACTGGAAAATAGACAGTCTAACACAGAGAAAGAGTCTAGGGGTAATCACACAGTGATTATGCTAAACTGATTAAATAAATTTAGTAGGACATAGTCTTGAATATTGGAGGGCTGGGTGGGTAATATTAAAAATTAATAGAGTTAATAAATACTATTTATGACAACCTTTAACTTGATATTCAAAAGTCCACAGTGTGTTTTCTCTACAACAAGCATATTTAAGGTGAAGGAAAGCTTTATTTTGGGATTTTGATAACAATGAATACTGATGATTGCTTAAGTATTGAAGAGCTATATATGTAAGCATTTTAAAATTTGCCTTCAGTAGTTTGACTTGGCCCCATACTAACAAGAGTAATTCTTTGCCGAATAATTTAATCCAAAAGCCAAACTGAAGGTCAACATGTACAAAGCTCCATCTGATAAACTGCAACTAGAAATGTGATTTCAAGGGGATTCTAGGAAATCCAGCTTTAGACAGTTCTATTCAAGTGCAGGACAGACTTTAAGAGGAAGAAATAATCATTGCAATTTACAGTTTGAATATGTGCTACCATTTCTTCATACTTAACTGTTATGCCACCATAGAACATCCTTGTACAATTGACTAATATATTCAATCTATCTCACATTCTTTTTCTAGTTAATTTTTAATTTAACCATGATTTCCCACAATTGATTGATTTATTAGGAGGTATTTGAATGCAGGCTAGGAAAAAAATGTAGACATAATTAATTATTGACTTAGTCAAACATATGCACAACCAAAGGAGAAATGTCTCTGTCACTACTGCTTTGCTGTTGCAATGAGATCAGAGTCTTTTGTTAAGTGAAATATTCCTACTCTGGATCCAGTATAGTTCTTTACCGAAAGTGACAGCAAAACTTCCAAGATTCTCAAAAGATTGGAATCAAAATTCATTCTCCCAATATTGATTGTTTTTAACTTGTATTGTCTGTCTGTGTTTTCATGCATGCATGTGTGTAGGTAGATGCATATGATATATTAATAAAATTTGTATAAAAGTGCTGCTAGACTCTGAAGGAAATCACCTTGGATATTCAGATTCTCCACAAAAAATTATATTGTAATACTTTAAAAGAAAACATACATTGTTATTCTCTGTAAGTAATAAAACATATTCACCTGGTAAGGAAGGGATGCGTACCTCTTAGGAGGACAGTAACAAAGTTAAAGGGATTTTTTTTAATGTGCTAGCCAGTCAGGCACAGGTAAGAGACAGAAACATTTGTAGGCTTCATGTAAAACATCGACCTATTAATTTCTCCAGATTTGCACATTTTGCAGAAGACATGACCATGAAATGGAGGGACTCTATTGGCAGCCAAATTTTTGAGGAGATGGAATTTTAGCCAAAGGTAGATTTAGAAGAGAAGTTAAAGCATAGTACCATATGAAAGCTGACAAGCCCATAGATTAGAAAACAGGCACATTGAGCTCCTGAACCAGGCCAGTATGTACGTTCAGGAAAAGAAAAGATGAAAAAGAAAGAGAAAAATAATATCGTAGATATATCAAGCAGGTTCAGGGCAATTTAGTTGAGCCTGCCACAGTGAACTTGAGTATGAGTGGAAGGGCAACCTGGCAGATAAATAATATTAAACACATTGAGTAGCTAGCCCTAAATGTGGAGTCTCCCCTGAACTCTATCCTTCTTTTCCTCCACTGTCATATCAATCCTCTCTATCATATCACTATTTATCTGTTGTTTTAATAATCCTGATAAATATCTGCTAATTATATTAATCTTTTATTACAAAATGATTATTTGCTTCAATTATTTCACTAGATCAGATCTGTTCATTATCTATCATTCCTCGCACCAAATATTGGTTTGTTCTTGCTCATTTTATTTTATTTTATTTTATTTATTTTTTGAGGTGACAGGTATTAGAGTCAGAGTTTCTATATGTAGTCCTAGATATCCTGGAACTCCCTTTGTAGCCCAGGCACNTACAAAATGATTATTTGCTTCAATTATTTCACTAGATCAGATCTGTTCATTATCTATCATTCCTCGCACCAAATATTGGTTTGTTCTTGCTCATTTTATTTTATTTTATTTTATTTATTTTTTGAGGTGACAGGTATTAGAGTCAGAGTTTCTATATGTAGTCCTAGATATCCTGGAACTCCCTTTGTAGCCCAGGCACGCCTTGAGGGCAGAGATCAGCTGGTCCCTGCCTTCTAAGTGCTGAGATTAAAGATGATCTCTACCCTTGGCTTGTTCTTGCTTCTCTAGGTTTTTGAGATGCCATATAATGTTCTTTGTTTGAGACCTTTCTTTCCTTTAATCTCATTCCTTGTATTTCATTGATATAAGTTGTCCTCATTACAATTTTTGTGCACATGTCTCTGTAGGTTATGTGTTCATCTTTATTTAATCCAATAAAAATTTAAATTTCCCATCAGACATCTTAAATGACCCACTCTTTATTCAATATTCATAGGTTTGAGTAAATTCTGAAGTTTTTCTTTCTGTTGAATTCTCCTCACATAACATTGTGAACACAAAGAATAGACAAAATTATTTCACTTCATTGAATTTCTTAAGACTGGTTTAAGCCCAATAAAGTATCTATTCTAAAAACCAATGGACATACACTAATGAAGAGATGCATGTTCTGCAGTTGCTGGATGAGATATGCCTCTAAGGTTAAGTGCTTACTAAATCCATTTAATCTATTCTCAAATTCCAATAATTCTTCATGGATTTTCTTTCTCCTTGGGCAATCTACCAATATGTGACAACATGGTATTAGAGTTCCCCAGTGCCATTGTTTTGAAGGCTAATTCTCTACTGAGTTATAATTGCTAATCTTTCTTTTCAGTTGGTTGCAGTAATATTTTGATTTTAAAAAGATGAAAATCATGAGTCACCTTGATATATCATTCCCTTGCCTGTTATATAGTGATCTTTGTCTTCTTTAACTATGCTTATCATACAGTCTATTTTGTTACACGTATGTATGGGTGCTTCTGTGTTGCTTCTGTTTGCTTATAACAATCCAATTTTACCCTCCCCCATAAACATTGAATGAGACAGACCATTAAGGGTAGGAAATATATTTCATGCAATTACAATGTGGAGACAATAGGAGGTGCTATAAAGACCTTCCAAGATATTATGCTTGGTTATCCTTCATAATTCTCCCACCACGCTGCTTTTGATTCTCAAGTGCATCCTGTTTTCTTTGTAAGTTAGTTTTTTTTATCAAGAGGCATGAAATTCTATTTGTCATTTTGATATTGTGTTATAGCTTTTATGATATTGTATCCCATCATCTTTTATTCAGACTTATGGCTATTTGTTGATTGTATATATATAGTGTCTGATTCTTTCCTAGTTCTCATTTACAAATACACCTTTAGTGTGATTTTTGTAATTCACAGGCAATCCTGATAGTAATTATCTTTCTTACACTTTTAGTAATGTAATGTTTTTTAAAGTATGGATGTAAGGGCAGTCAGGTATTCATGAATTCACTTAGTTTATTTTATGCCTTATTTTTTTCCAAATGTTATGAAACGAAACTGTCTGGAATAAGTAACTTTACAGGAATGTTAGAAAACACTTAATAGCCAATGACAAGCAGATTTTTTTTTTCCAGATTTTCTTTGGTATGTCTCTGAGATGCTGAAACTATTTTGGATGCTCTTTTTCCTTCTCACTTTCAGTTGTAAACACACCCTTGTGTGAATTTCTTTCCTCTAAAGTTGATCTACGAAAATTTTGTACTGGCTGTCAAAAGTGTGAGTCATGCGTGGTTCTTTGAAAACTTCCATGGTAGGACACATGAAATTTGGTACTGGAACACAGCATCAAATACCTTTGATGATAGTCTATGATCTTGGCATACTTAGTTCTGGTATCTACTTGAAAACATATCCTATTGTCATACCATATCTAAAAGGATATATTTCTCACACCACCAGAGGGTGGCTAGAAGGGAGCATACATATATTCTGCCACTCTTTGTCCCAGCACATACTGTCTGTCCATAGAACCCCTAGCTTTTGTTTCTCTGAGTGTAGACTTTGTCATCAGGCAGCTACCTGTCCATGAAATTAAACTCTATATAGGGTTCCAGAAATGAGACCATGGAGGACAAAATAGGGCGACAAAATAACAGGTCCATCTTAAAAAGAACTCATGGAGGGACCCATAGCTCCAGCTATATATGTAGCAGAGGATTACCTTATCTGGCATCAATGGGAGCTCCTTGGTCCTCATACACTCAATAACTCAGCATAGGGAAATGCTAGGGTGCTGAAAATGGAAGAGATGGGTGGGTGGGAGAACACCCACATAGAAGCAGGGGCCACGAGAAAGGAGATAGGTGATTTAACTTGTAAGGGGGATAATATTTGAAATGTAAATAAATTAAATAATAAATAAAGTAAAAAAATTCTGTCAGCTACAGTAGCCTTAAAGTTTCATTGTAATGTTTAGGAATTTTTTATTTTTTGTTGAAGTGAGCCTATTAGACAAAATTTATTAGACAGGTATATTTTCTGTTTAGGTTAGGTTGTGGTTCTGCAGGTCACCAATGTGATTCTTACGACCTTCACTATCCCTCATATTTCCACACAGGGAATGCTTTGTGATCCAATAGTGGAACAGTGGTTTTATCTCTTAGTCAGATTTACTCAATGTTAGGGATAGTGTTTCCCATTGTAAAGAATAAAAATTTCTGACATGATACTTGGAAGCCACATGATTCTTATCTTCTCACAGAATCCTCTACATTATAGTTTAAGCATCAGTGAATTATATTTGATTAGATGAAATGTTCAGCCAATAGGGGAAGAGTAGCCATGTCTGCCCTTTATGTACCTTGCATACTCTACACTCAGCATTATTCTGTTAAAATGAATTACTCCCTCTCATATTGCTCCTTTACCATTTAGGAATGATGAGTATCTTTAATGCTGCATGTCACATTCTGTTAGGCTCATTGTTTGTTTCCTTGCTTGTTTCTTTTAATTTCTAATATGTCAGATGATGAGCCACGCCTCCTATCTCTTCAAATTGTAAACATCTATGTGTGTTCTGTATGGTTTGCCATTTGGTTGTTTTATGTCACAACATTTTTATTTCTTTATAACACAAACAGATCCTAGTGCTGTACTTTCTATGTAACAGGCCTGGAGATATACCACAGTATTTAACTAGAAGTCTGGTGTTTGATGTACCTTTTAGCAATTCAATGTCATACCTTCAACATGAACAGATAAAATATTTTTTCCAATTTTTTATTAGATATTTTCTTAATTTACATTTCAAATGCTATTCCGAAAGCCCCCTCCCCCTCCCCCTCCCCCCTCCCTGCTCCCCTGTCCACCCACTCCCACTTCTTGGCCCTGGTGTTCCCCTGTATTGGGGCATATAAAGATTGCAGTACCAAGGGGCCTCTCTTCCCAATGATGACCGACTAGGCCATCTTCTGCTACATATGGAGCTAGAGACACGAGTTCTGGGGGTTCTATCTCTAGCTTCTCCATTGTGGGCCCTGTGTTCCCTCTTATAGATGATTATGAGCATCCACTTCTGTACGAGACAGCTATATCAGGGTCCCTTAAGTAGGCACTAGCTGTCCTATGCCATAGTGTCTGAGTTTAATGACTGATAATGGGATGGATCCCCCGTGGTGGGGTAGTCTCTGTATGGTCCATCCTTTCATTTTAGCTCTAAACTTTGTCTCTGTAACTCCTTTCATGGGTATTTTGTTTCCTCTTCACAGGAGGAATGAAGTATCCACGAGCTGGTCTTCCTTCTTTATGTTCTTGTGTTTTGCAAATTGTATCTTGGATATTCCAAGTTTCTGGGCTAATATCCATTTATCAGTGAGTGCATGCCCAATGACTTCTTTTGTGATTGGGTTACCTCACTAAGGATTATATCCTCCAGATACATCCATTTGCCTAAGAATTTCATAAATTCATCTTTTAATAGCAGAATAGTACTCCATTGTGTAGATAAAATATTTAATTCAAAAATATGCACCAGAAAGTGGTTGTAGGTGCTAGAAACCATAACTTAGGGGGAAGACTCATGAAACTTTCTCATTCCAGGAAATCCAAGTCAACATTGTGATTTAAAGGCCAACCAGTTCTACACAGTAAGGAATTGTCTCAAGGTGAGGAATGGGGGAGAAGAATCACATTTAGTAGTTTCATTAAAATTCAGTATCACAGACTACTTAAAAAGTAAAAGGAGATGATGCAATTTTGTTTTAACAAAGGTGTACAAAGTTTTATAACACATTATATAATGCAGTGAACATTATAAAGTACAAATTTAACAGAATAAGCTGTAATAGAAAAAGAAATCAGAAAAGTTAATGACAGAAAATTATGCTGTAATTCATGTAGTACAATATATTATAAAGAATTTCTTGTTCACAATGTATTTTATACATTTTCATAGCTTTTATTTATTTTTGTATTGGGTATTTGTATAGCACATACAATCTTTTGATCTTTTTCTACTCAACCATTAGAAAAACAGATTCAGGGGTAATACCTCAGTAATTATATTTGGTGTGATTTTAAAAATTCAATGGACTCTGCCTTGATTATTGGAGAGGGGTAGCCTGATAATGTTAATAACTAGTAAAATTCAATAAACTCCATTTATATTTGGTGCACAAAATGACATATCATATGTTGGATGGAAGGTTGGTTTCCCACCAGACTCAAACTCATAGAATAATGACTCAAACTCAAAATATATTTTAAAATACCTAGGCCATATAACTAGGCTCATTCTCTGACTAGCTAATAACCAAAAACAAAGCATTTATACTAATCTATATTCTACTACCTGGCTAGTTAACTGCTTAGATATCATTCCTCTGTTGTCCTGTCTTCATATCTTCCTCTGAGACTCCTCCTACTTCTGGATCTAACCGAGAATTCTTCTGTCTATTGGGTGTTGTGCCTTCTATCTTTTTCTATAAGCCATATATATTTTTAATTGACAGGTGATGCAACTTTACAATATACAAGATATTCTCTCTACACCATAGTGCAGGCATTAACATCTTCTACATATATGTCAAAGCATGTAAAATTATTTGTTTTTGTTCAAAGATCATAGTACCCTTGGACACCTTTCAAATCTTTCCCTAGTGGGCATACTAGTCCCTATTGTTTCTGTTGCCTTCTGCCTGTTTGATCATGAAGCAATTGAAGCTGTAGAAACTTATGTGGTTGCAGCTTTACTAAGCTATTGATATAAGGTATTTGTATAGACAATTTCATCCAAGTATGTAACACAGAAAATGCTAATTAGGAAGGTGAAAAGATAGTTATTTCTAGGTTCAGTTATCATGTGATATTTACTTTGAGTATTTATAATTTAAATGGATTTCTTAACTTGTGAATATTTATTTGTCTCATCAATAGAATAATTTGAAATTTAAATAATAAGATTGAAAATAATTCCACATTTCTTTGTTTCACACTCCAGTGCAGACCATAGTTTGCATTATATAATGTCTTGAATACACAAATTTATAGGCCACACTTTGATTTCACTTAGTAAAATATCACAGTAAATACTATTTCCATGGGACTTAAACTTTCAATAAAATATGACATCATTTATAACGTCTGAATGAGTGATTCTTCCAAATCATAACCCATATTGATTACACATAAATATGAACCTCCAGGAGGTCTACTTTTAGAAAAGAATAGAAACATGTTAAGAAAATGAACATTTTGTAAGGAAAAAGAAAAGTTCATGTATCAAATATTTGACATTCTTTTGAAGAAAAGAGTGACATGAAAGAGATTACAATGTCATTTTGAAAGATCTTGACAGGCTACAAATGCATAATTTTTTTTTTTTTGCTATAGAATTTCTAGGGAAAGAAAAGTTCATATTTCTTCTTGTTTATACCCATTCTGGTTGATTTTTTGTCACTTTGTGATAAATCTAAATATATCTAGGTTGAAAAAAGAAAGATTGGAAAAACGCCTGCCTAAGACTCTTAGGTGCATCTGTGGAGTACTGTCTTGATTAATGATTGACATGTGAGGACCCAGCCCATTTTCAGTGATGCCTAAGCTGGATTCATTCACGGTTGTCTGCTTTAGTTCCTTCTTCCAGGTTCCTGACCCTAGGTGAATTCCTCTTCTGAATTCTCTAACAGATGGAGAAAGAACTGAGGGACCTATGCTGAAATAAAATATTTCATTCCAAGGTGCTTTTGGTCATGATATTTGATCACAGGAATGGAAATCCTAACAAGTGCACATGAAAACTTTAGACACAAATATTCTGCTATTTATGTTTACCTGGATTTCTAGAGTTATGTATTTGCTAGAAGTAACAAGCTCACTACTGCATCATAAATAATTTCTTATAGTGAAGTAAGTGTATTTTTTTTATAATAGAACCACATTCATTCACTAATACAAAATCTGTGGGGCAATTAGCTCTAATTAGGATAACTGAAGTGGGAAGTAACATTGATGTAGGTGACATAATTTACTATTATGGGATGAGACTGTGGGCTGTGTAAATAGAATAAACTGAGTAAATATTATTCGTGTACCTATGGGTATAATGAGGCCATTACCCAAGATTTCCTTAGCTGAGATCTTTCCTTTACAATGGGTTGTCTCTTCAGTTGTCAGATGTCTGGATTCACATCCAGCATACAGCTGGGAAGGAGAGACAAAGTCCAGATACCATTTGATCTCAAGGATTATTCATTACAATGATAAGCATTAGCTCACAGGCTCACTCGGCTCACAGGCTCACTAGGCTCACAGGCTCACTAGGCTCACATGCTCACTAGGCTCACAGGCAAGGCTCAAAATCTGTCAGTTGCTCAGTGTGTCTCAGAAGGGCTCCTTCCTCTAGATCTTCTTATCTTAATGCAACCATGTGGAAGCAGTAAGTTTTCATCTGGTAAGAGAGCCAAAGAGCAAGATGGTCTTTGCAGTGGCAGCATCAAGGTCTCTGCCTGCCTGCTGTGAACTTCTTCTATCTTCTATTAAAAAGTGGAGCTCATTCTCTAGCATTACATATTTGAGTAGTATTTCATTTTTATCTTCTACACACAAAGCTGACATGAGCTGTAGAGCTGGTTGCTCCTCCAAATCTTACCTACTACCTATAGCTGCCATTACTTAACTTCTCCCTGTCATTTAATTGAGTCTTGTTCTAATTTCTTTTTATACTTTTTTTTTGTTATTTCTTTTTTTCTTAAACTCCAGATTTTATTGCCCTCCCAGTCCACCCTCCCACTGTTGCACATCCTATACCTCCTCCCCACACTCCTGTCTCCATGAGGATGTCACCACCTCCCACAAAACCTGAATTCTAAATCCCCTCGGACCTCCAATCTCTTAAGGGTTAGGTGTATCTTCTTTGACTAAACCCAGACTTTGGAGTCCTCTGCTGTACATATGTTGGGGAACTCATGTCAGCTGGTGTATGTTGCCTGGTTAGTGTTCCAGTGTTTGAGAGATCTCAGGGGTTCAGGCTAATTGAGACTGCTGGTCCTTTTACAGGGTCATACTCATCCTCAGCTTCTTCCAGCTTTCCCTTAATTCAACGACAGAGGTCAGCAACTTCTGTCCATTGGTTGGGTGCAAATATCTGCATCTGAGTCTTTGAGCTTCTTGTTGAGTGTTTTGAAGGCAGTCATGATAAGTCCCTTTTTGTGAGGGCTCCATAGCCTCAGTAATAGTGTCAGGCCTTAAAACCTCCTCTTGAGGTGGAAGCTCACGGTCAGCTATTAGATGGAACACAGGGTTCCCAAGGAAGAAGGAGCTAGAGAAAGTACCCAAGGAGCTGAAGGGGTCTTCAACCCTATAGGTGGAAGAATAACCATGAACTAACTAGTACCCATGGGCTCGTGTCTCTAGCTGCATATATAGAAGAGGATGGCCTAGTTGGCCATCAGTGGGAAGAGAGGCCCCTTGGTTATACAGACTTTATATGCCCCAATACAGGGGAACGCCGGGGCCAGGGGGTGGGAGCGGATGGGTGGGGGAGCAGGGCTGGGAGGGGGGAGGGTATAGGGAACTTTCTGGATAACACTTGAAATGTAAATGAAGAAAATATCTAATAAAAGTTGAAAAAAAAAAAAACCCTCCTCTTGACCTGTAACCCACTTTGGGCCTGTCACTGGACCTTCTTTTCCCCCAGGCTCCTCTCCATTTCCATCCCTGCAGTTCTTTCAGACAGGAATAATTATGGGTCACAGTTTTCATTATGGAATAACAAGCCTATCCCTCACTTGATACCATGCCTTTCTGCTTGAGGTAGGCTCTACAAGTTTCTCTCCCCAATGTAGGCCATTTCATCTAAGGTCCCTCCCTTTGAGTCCTGAGAGTATCTCACCTCCCAGGTCTCTGGTATATTCTGGAGGGTTCACCAACGTCCTACCTCCAGAGGTTGCATGTTTTCCATTCTTTCTTCTGGTCCTCGTGGATTTCAGTCCTTTTCCCCCACCCAATACCCACTCATGTCTTTCCTCTATGCTCTCCCATCTCCTTTCCCTCCTATGTTCCTCCCTTACCCCTTGTGATTGCTTTCTTCTCCCTACAAAGTAGAACTGAGGCATCCTCACTTGGGTCCTTCAGCTTGTTGACCTTTTTTGAGTTCTGTGACCTGTATCTTGGGTATTTGGCATTAAAAAAAAACATTTTATTTGTTTACATTTCAAATTATATCCCCTTTCCTGGTTACCCTTCCACAACTGCCAACTCTTTCCTCTATGAGGGTCCTTCTCCTATCACTCACCCATTCCTGCCTCACCACTCTAACATGCCCCTACTCTGGGTCATCAAATCTCCACTGGCCCAAGGGCCTCCTCTCCCATCAATGTCAGATAGGGCCATCCTCTGCTACATATGTATCTGGATCCATGGGTCCCTCCATTAGCATCATCTTTTCAAGATCAGTGGCACGGATCCATGCTTTGTCTTACCCTACCAACATTCTACCATATAATAAGTAACATGGGTATTTACTATATTGATTTTAAGACATACAATATAAAATACCTCCACATTAATATTTGTATATTAGCAGAATAGTGACACTAATTTTCCATGTATTTTATTATATCAAGAGAGTCTGGATGCATTCTTTTGAATTACAGTTGCCTATTGAATATTAAATAAAATTTGGTTGAAATACATACTCAATCTGGGTGAAACCTAGAGGAAAACAATGTTCCTAGTTAACTACACTCTGGATAAGATTATTTTCTAGCATGAGGAGTAAATGTATACAGGTAGAAAATGGGGGCCAGTAACCTGTTGGCTAAGATACTAAGATTCACGAGTTATCTCATTCATCAGTATGAGATCACCTTAAAATCAACAGCTTTGTAACAGAATACTTATAATTTGTTCCTTTTTATTGTAGATAATGGGATGTTTGTTCAAATATAAAAGTCAAAGTCAAAGAATATCCAGGAACAAAATATTCTTAAATGTAGAAATATTTCCTTTAAAATAAAGGGCAGAAGTATCAGTTTTCATAGAAGGGAATTATTCAGAATAGGATAGTCTTTAGCCATTTTTCTTATTAGATGAAAGTTGTTTTCTTACTCGTAGATTGTATTAATTTTTATTTAGGCACCTATGGAGAAATCATATCTTCATATTAGCATCTTTTTATCTCTTCCAAATAATGAAGAGATTATTCTGTAAACAAAGATAGCCCTATTTTATTTAGAACAGTGTCATTCAGCTACACGACTGTCAAACATTTTGTTTTTATATGTAAAGTAGATATTTGTGAGCAAAATATGTTTTCTTATATGTAACATTAAAATGTTTCAAGAAATAGAATATCAAAAGAAAATGTATTCAAACACTGCTTTCAGTAAATATATGATGTGCTGACATGAATAGTATTCTGAATTCTGAAATCAGGGTACAAGAAAAATTTGCAATTTATTTTAAAACAGGGAAGTTTTTTTCCTATACATTAAATATATCCTCTACTTCAATACTCTTTTTTTTTAACTATGTACTTTTTCAACTATCCATATTTGCTAGAATATCAAAATAATAGCCCATATAATTATAAACTATAACTACATAAATTTATCTAAAATATAGATAAATAATATAATGAATAGTATCAACTTTTATAATAGGTCCATGACTAACTTTTTCTGCTAGAAATGTGACTATGAACATTATCATCCATGACTCAAATATCACACAGGAAACTCAGAACCTAAGTTTTCTAGGGTCTAATTAAATTATGATATTATTTTATTTTGTACAATTTATAGGTCCACACCTCCTTGGATATTGCATTGTCATGATATTCTCTCTGTCTAAATTTTTCTGACAGATTTTGTTAGTATTCTGTCATATGTCATGTTTCTGCAGCAATGATTGTTATTATATGCAGAATCTGTATTCACAAAGCAGTCAATAAATTCCTTTATAACTCACACATCATAGCTTTATGATCAATAATATAACCTTAATTAAGTAAATATTAAGTTAATAATAGCTTTATCATAAAAAATTACAGCATTTGTGATAATTTATGGATATTTAAAGTGAACCTTTTCAGCTAAAATATGCTTTTAATTCCAGCTGTATAAAAAAAAGTATTTGCTGAGAAACATATATCAAATATGTTTTATAATTTTTAGTGACTTCTTGTGGTGTTTAATATCTGAGCATATTGTAGAGTCACATAAATGCTAGAAATTATATAAGATGTACATGGAAAATTGATGTGTGCTAATGTGTTCAAGCATGAAATCTGATGATGCTTTCTATGAATATAATTCCAATCAATAATATTAATTAATGTGAAATAAATAGAAGGTGGTTCTTTACTTATCAGTATTTTGCACGTGATTATACGGTCTAAAGAGCTTTCATTTTGTCTTGCCCAAGGTGAAGCGTTAATATTTGTTCAGTTCACTCAGGAAAATTTATAGAAACTTCATAGATTATCAGTGTGAAAAATAATGATCAGTGATGTGCTATTGGTATTTTTTGTTTCTCTTATTTTTATTTTTTATTTTTTATTGTTTTTAGTTTTTTTAAGACAAGGTTTCTCTGTATAACCCTGGCAGTCCTGATATTCACTCTGTAGACCAAGCTGGCTTCAAGCTCAGAAACCTGCCTGCCTCTGCCTCCCAAGTGCTGAGACTAAAGGTATGCGCTACCACTGCCCATCTTTTTGTTCCTCTTATGATGATTATATATTATAATTTTATATAAGATACAAATTATTATATATGTAATAAAATTAAATTAACATCACTCTGAAACAGATGGATGTAGCTCATTAGGCATACTTTCTTTTTACAGTTCTTCCCTAGTATCATTTCTAATTTCCCTAGTACCATGTCTATTTTGGTACTATTTAATTATAGGTGAAGTTCATGTTGATTCTTGTAATCTTCACAGCACCCAGTTTTTTTATTTGACAGTGAATACATATAATCATTTAAATGAAAATATCGTAACTCTACTATAATGAACCTCCTTGTTAATGATTTTGTTCTATTTATTTATTTGCCAATACATACTCAATAAGCTGATTCTACATCTTTTGAGAATTTTAAAAATAAGATAAATCAACTTACTATTCTTCCTATCTACCTGTAGCATTTTAACTGTGAGCAAGATTGTTCCTTTAATAACATGGCAAATGAAAATTACAGCATTGTATTACATATATCTAAATAACTGTCTTTTATGGTCTGAATGGAAATGCCACAAAGAAGTGATAAGATTTATTGTAGCAAGAATATTAGTTACTTTTTTTGACCATTCACTAAGACATACACATAAACAGTTGATGTTAACATATTATTTTCTTCAAAGATAAAATAAGAAATTAAATGAAGAATATAAGAGAGTAAACATCATACAATATATAGATTTCATTTTAATTTAAAATATTATTTATAAAATCATTTATAAAAATCATGCTCTTTGTAGTGATGTTTACATGTGTAATTATATAATTGGTAGTTTTAAATAATAATCATAGAAATTAATTAAATTCTCTTAATTTTGTAAATGATGTATTTGTTATGTTACCATGACCAAAAGTAGCTTAGAGGATAGGTTTAATTTGAACTATGTTTCTAGATGCATATAATTCTTCATGGCTTGGAAGGCCCATAAATAGGCAGGAAAAGAGCTACTGCAAGACTAGGAAGGGAGATGATCACTTTTACCCAGGAAGTAAACAGAGACAATTAAGTGAAGATGAGCTATAAAAGTTCAAGCCCTGCCCTAGTGATGTACTTCTGCTCTCGAGGTTACTCTTGTAAATGGCATTTCTAGGCATTTCCAGAAATAGTACTAGAGACAAAGTCTTTCAATACATGAGCACCTGACAGACATTTGTCATTCAAGTCAATAAAATCTCCTGCTAGATTCCATAAGCTAAAGACTGTTTTATGATTGTGGTGGTTTGAGTTCGATTAGCCTCTGGGAAGTGGCACTATTAGAAGGTGTAGCTTTGTTGAAGGAAGTGTGTCACTGTGTAAGCAGGTTTGGAGAGCTCCTATGCTCAAGCATCTGCCAATGTACAAAAGACTCTCCTCCTGGCTGCCTGCAGAAAATAATCTACTCCTGGTTGCCTAACCAAGATGTAGAACTCTTTGTTCCTTCAGCACCATGTCTGTCTGCATGCTGCTATGCTTCCCACCAATGATTATAATGAACAAAATTTCTGAAGCTGTAAGCCAGTCATAGTTAGTTGTTTCCCTTTATAAGAGTTGCCTTGGTCATGGTTTTTCTTCTCAGCAATGAAACCTTAAGACAACAGTTAGTACTAGGGATTTGGGTACTGCTGTGACCATGTTTTTGTTTGGATGAATGTAGATTTGGGGACTTTTTATTTGGAAAGTAGTTGAATTCTTCAATCAGGTTTAATGGACCAACCTACCAGGAATAGGAATTAGAAAGGAAGATGTACTGAGGGTGATTTAAAATTTAGGGTTCTGGCTCAAGTGGTTTTAGAGAAGAATTTTAGTATATTGCCTAGAGATCAGTCTTGTAATATTTTGTTGAAAAAATGGGCTGCATTTTGCCCTTGTCCAAGGAATCTGCCTGAGTCTAACGTAGAGAGATTCAGATTACTTGTACTAACAAAGGTAGTTACAAAACAACAAAGTTTAGAATCTGCCCTGTGGTTCACTTCCAAGAGTAGCATATTAGTGAAGCATAGCAAGCTGAGAAAGGAAATTACAAAATGTACAGTTCAAGTATTAAAAAGGCATCAGAAAGTGCAATGGAACTAAATCCTGTGTTCAGGATATTTAATGGATTTAAGGGAATGGTAACCTTGGGTCAAGATCCAACCCAGCTAAGCTTATTGTTTATGAGTTTGCAGTTGAACAAAATGGAAGGGGTTACTAGAACAATTGATTTTGATTAGGTGGATTTAAAATATTAGCAGTAATTAAAAAAACAGAATCACTGAAATGAAATCTTCTGGGAAGTGTTTGTTGAAAACTCAAAGAACCTCTGTTCCAGAGATAACCAAGATTATACCTAGTACTGCAGCTGTACTTGTTGATGTATAAAAATTACTTATATCATACTGGTTTTGAAGTCATGAAGGAATCATGTAGAACACCTGGGAGGCTTTGTTCTATGAGAGACTAGAAAAGAACTTTGGTGAAGGTGCAGCCTCAGTTGCAGTTGATGCCCCAGGACCGAAGTTGTCATGCTAAGAAGTTGAGGCTTGGAAGCATGCGGAGAGCCTATGAAAGGCTATTGGGTAAAGCCTAGTTCCAGTGGATGACATCGGCTCTTTGGAGGTGCCAGTACAATGGGATGATCACTGAGAACAGCAGTAGCAGAGGAGTAGAGTCATCCAGAAACTAGAGTTCTACAGAGGGCAGAGCTGGAGAAGTGACTCAGGCTCTTGGAGGATCTCAGAATATCACCTGTGAATCACAGACACTAGAACAACAGTTTGTAAAGCTGAAGTTGGATAACCCAAGATGATAAAGTTTCCATCACCATGTGAAGAAAAGCTGTTAACAGTGTGTAGAATCAGTGAAAGAGAAAGAAGTGTGTTTAAGAAAACAAAGATGAAAAAAAAAAAAAAAAAAGCGGGTTGTAGTGGCACACGCTGGTAGGATTTGCTGAAGGAGGCAGAGGCAGGAAGACCCTGGTCCCATTGTGTCATGTTAAATTGCCTGAATGCTGAAGTGAGAATAAAATATCCACATAAAGTTGTTTTCTAAGGGAAGGTGACCATTTAGTGTCTCTTTCACAGCTGGCAGGCTTAGCTCAGCTGTGTATTGGCCTCAGAATACTTTTCCTAATGTTCCAGTGCAGAGCTAGAGACTTTGCCCTAGTGCTGCTAATCTCAGTAAAAATTAGTCCCCTGCCCCAGAGAAACTGCTGGAGACATCAAGTTTTCCTCTCCAAACTACACAATTAAGTTTTTATTTCTTCTTTCTTTATTATTTTATCATTCTATACTGGCATAAAATGAACCCTTAGTAATCCTACCACACACATGCGTTAAGCTAAGAAATGTTTTAGCGCACACACACACACACACACACACACACACACACACACACACGCACACATGCACACATACATACACATTCATTTTATTTGTAACACTATAATATAATTAAATTATTTGCATCTTTCTCTTCCTCCCTCCAAAACTTCCCATACAAACTTCTTTGCTTGCTGTCTTTCAAAATAAAATCTTTTATTTTTTTATTAATTTTTGTTATATACCATTATATATATATATATATATATATGTGTGTGTGTGTGTGTGTGTGTGTGTGTGTGTGTGTGTGTGTACACACAGTTACATATTACAGTTAGGGAATTTCATAAATCTCAGAAGCAACTTTGAGCTTTGGACTCTTAAACATTTTTGAGAATGTAATAGACTATGGGGACTTTGGAAATTGGTCTAAATATATTTTGCATTATGCTATGGCTAAGTAAGGTCTCCATAAACTCATGTGTTTGAGCAAGCATATTAGGCAAGGTAGTGGATTGTGTCTTTCGAAATAAAATCCTTTAATATATATACTTTCCAAATAAAATCCATATCTATCTATCTATCTATCTATATATATATATATATATATATATATATATATATATTCCTAAATTAACATTCTCAGTCCTTACAATGCTGTTTTATGCATGTTTCCAGGGCTGATCATTGGAATCGATAATCACTTGGTAAGACCTTCCCTGGGGCCGGACGTGGTGGCACATTCCTTTAATCCCAGCACTCGGGAGGCAGAGGCAGGCAGATTTCTGAGTTCGAGGCCAGCCTGGTCTACAGAGTGAGTTCCAGGACAGCCAGGGCTATACAGAGAAACCCTGTCTCAAAAAACAAAACAAAACAAAACAAACAAACAAACAAGACCTTCCCTGGGGAAATTATTTCTCCCTCAATAAGCATTCCATAGTTGCCTATAATACTTTATATAGGGCTGTGGCCTTGTGGTCTTTTCCCATTAACTTTGGCATGTTTAGTAATGGCATCCTTGTTAGTTCATGTTTGGGCAGTCATATTGATGAGAGTTTTTGGTGTAGCTTCTGATATGACTTAGAAAATACAGTCTGCATTGGGCTGGGCTATATAACTCCATGTTTTGCTTGTTTGTGTATTATTTTCATTTATACTGGACTCTCAGTATTTCAAAGTAATTTCCTTGACAAGGGTTGGGGAAAACACACATCTGTGTGTATAGAACAAGTGTTTTGATTATAGAGAGAGTATAGTACTTTAGTAAACTGGTGGTTCTCTTCTATGATCCATGATTTCACTAGTCCTGGATACTTTTCTAGGTTTCCAGTAACAGGAATTATTACACTTTTGTTGAATGGGTCTCAAGTTCACTTTAAAAAGATATTGGTTGCAGTCAAGGTAAGCATTTCACTACTATACCCTTAGCACTATCTTATTATGATAGTCTTTATCGTGATTTATGGTTATCATTGCTGGATTAGACTTTTTCTTCCTTCTGTTACCATAGTTGTTAGTTCTCAGGGATGAGGCTTTTAAGTCAGTTCCAGCTTGTAAACCTCCACACCTTGCATCTGAAGTACATGGTGTCTTTACCAATATTGTTAGACCTTTGACCTCTGAACAGCTACCATGTACAATAGCAAAAATTTATATTGTTTAGAGAGTCTGTTGCAAAACACTTAAAAACAACATGAAAAATATTTTTGTTGTTAGATGTCCTGTGCCTCTTTGAGGGAGCATTGTCAGCTCAACTGAGAAAATGACAATTTGAAATATGTATATTATAGAATTTTTAAAAAGCAAATTATGACTCCGCTCTAAAATAAATAAAATTATTAACTTCAGGAGTTAAAAGTTTGAAATTAGTAAAGAACAGAACGACTATTTGACTGGGCTCTATGTTCATTGCTGCAAAATAAAAAACACTATTCCAGAATATTCTCATTATCTGCTCCAGGTTCTACAGTGTATGAGCATAACCAGAGATTACCCCAAATATGAATTTGCATTGTGAAAGGGAATAATGACTCCTGTTATACAATTTTTTTTCTTTAGTTACTAGTCCATAGTCTAGGCAGTTACCCAGTTCTATCATGTCAAATGTAATTGTTCTTCTCTGATTTTTATTATATACCAGTATTGTGGTAATCTTGTATGCTTTGAGAAGACTCTTACAGATCCAAACTAAAAGCCTTTCAATTAAAAAAAAATACAGCTATGGAAAATATTTATTTCATAATCATTATCTATAATCTTAATTGTACTTATTTATAGTTGAGAAAAATCGATAATTTGAATTGGTCAACATTTTCCCATTATATGATAAACTGCTTTCTTTTTTAATAAACCTTAATGTAATTAAAATTGAATGAACAAATAAGTGTCATTCCTTTGAAACTTAAATAATCAGGAAAATATCTACAGGTTTGTACCACCTATGAATTTATTACAAATAATAAAACATAAAACACTGGTATATCTACAACCTTATCTTATTATTAAATTCAGTAGAAATACTTATTTAATGAGATAAAATCACTGACACAACTTTCCTACTATAGATGCAATATAATCTTAGTTGAATTCCCACTATAACTTGTACATACATAAACACAATATAAACATGAAAACTACTCCTATTTCCCTGTTTTTTCTTGTCCTCCTTCATGTCTCTCTTTCTCGTACTATAAATCAGAAGGTTCAGCATGAAAATCCTAAGGTGTAAAAGAGTGAGGGAATATTTTTTTTCTTAATCTAGAGATTAGGAAGAACTTGAGTGGAATACATAAAGAACAAAGTTTCCTGAAAAGAATGTAATCAAGTGGAGTAAGTACTTTGAACCTTCCTATAGCGGAATAGATCACCAAGACAGATGAGATGGTATAACATAAAGAGACAAGAATTGCAACATAATTCTCAGCTCTATGAACCCCAAATTTGTGAATATAACTAGTGCATTCATTTATAAATCTGAGCAAGAGAGTAACAGGATATGAAGGATACCACAGAACAACAACAACAACAAAAAAATCACTTTATTTCATTCCCACTGAAGCATAATCAAAGGACATTATAATATGGATTACAGTACCTACCACTCATAGTAGGAACACTATTGCCATGAGTTAGTAGGAAGCTTTACTCAGTGTGTCTACTACAAGCATCAGGGACCTGCTGATGGCCTTTTACTGTTCAAACATCAAGCAATCAGTATCAGTAGAGATAAAGGAAAAGAAAAGCTACAGTTAGCAACCAACACTGAAAGAGACCTAGTTTTGGCCATTTGGCCCATCAACATCTTTGTTTCAATTGCTGGTAAATTACAGAGGAAGAAGATGGGGACATTACAGAGAAAAATACACTGGTAAGTAAAGCAGGGATCCATTCTTATGTACATACAATACAAAACTATGTTTAGCTTGAAAATGCATATCTCATAGTACATGACATTACATGAATTTCCAAATGTCCTTTGGAAAAAGGAGCTTATGGAATTTCCAAATGTATGACAACAAATACAACTTAGCTAGTTTATTTGGTTTTTATTACATTCTACCAGTAGAGGTACGAGAGAATTTAAGAGACAAGTCTCCCAAATTATATTCTTTTCATCTTAATTATTGTTTCCATCATTAGTTACATGTCAATTTGTTTTTGTATGTTATTTTCCTGTACATAATATATGATTAAGTAATATATATAGTTGGAAGTGGACAACATAATGCAAACCATTACAATAGGTTATGATCTACCTCATATCATTAAGTATTTATATTTTTAGTGTTTGCTTAGCACATGACAAATCATAGATATTTTAACTTGTTATTGTACTAAAAATCACAGTATGTATTTATATATGAATATGTATGGGAAAAGAGGATTATTCATAGAGACATGAGCCAAGTATTCAAACATCTATAAACATTGTATTTGTGTGACCGCATGCCCCAAGTGACAAGTCTGAGTTATCTAAGTGCTGATGCTGGTAAAAAAGAATAATAATGGACTCAATTTACCACTTACATGTTATTTCAGTGGAGTAGGGAAATTTAATTTCTGGCTTATATCTGGCTGCACTCACTATAATCAATATCTTCCTTAGGGATATACAACACATTACACATTTTAAACACTTGTACTCAATCATGTGTTTTGCTTTGTAAGTTGCTACATGAAAATAATGATGTAATTCATCATAAGTAAAAGTCTTATTCAATAATCATTTAATGTGTGAAATTATGGTTAATATCAAAATAATAAAATAAAAAGTCAAATAAAAAACTATTGATGCATATGTTTAAAATCAAATCAACTTAATTTTGAGCAGTAAACTTTACCAGATTTAATGGTCAGTCTTAATTATATGATTGTTACACAGCCAAAAATTACAAGACCCAACAAATAAATGTAAGTGAATATCTCTGATAAATGTATGCAAAAAATATCAATTAAGTACTGTAAAACTGAACTGCAGAACACATCAAAATGATTACCCACCACAATCAAGTATCTAGTAGGCTGTATCCAAGAGATGAAGAGATAGATCAATACATATAAATCAATAAATATAACAAACAATTAAAATACACTAAGGACAAAAACTACATGAACATATCATTAGTGGCAGAAAGGGGCCTTTGACAAAAATCCAATATCCATTCATGATAAATTTCCTAGATATTTTAGTAATGTAGGGGACATATTTCATTATAATAAAGGCAATTAACATGAAGAGAACTGCCAACATCAACTTAAATGGAGTAAAACTAAAAGTTTTTGCACAAAATTAAAAATATGAAATGAACATTTATTATCCATGTTTCTGTTCAACACAGTATTTAAAATCAAATAGGATAGGAAAACACTAAAAAGGCAAATAAACTAGAAATAAAGGTGACAAAATATATTTATTAGCAGATAATATATTTCTATAAACTCTAGAGACTCTATAGATTTCACCAAATATCAAAGTGTCAACATTTAATAAGCACATTTAGGAAAGTAGCAAGATAAAAAAACAAAAACAAAAAAAAATTAAAATCAGTAAATGATTTCATGTCAACAACAAACATGCCCAAACAAAGAAAACAAACAACAAACAAATAAAAAAAAACCCAAAGGAACCACCAACATTTACAAAAACAAAAACTAAATCTAAACTAAACTAAAACTGGGAATAAATCTAACCAAAGAAGTGAAAGATATTTGCAAGGAACATTTGAAGAACACATAAATTGAAACTAAGTTGATATTAGAGAATAGAAGGACTTATACTATTTATGGATTAATATAGGATTAGTCTTGAGAAAATGGCCATCCTACCCTCTTATCAATAAAATCTTCATAAAATTTGCAAGGAAATCTTTTACATAAATAGAAAAAAAGGGTCTCTGTCTTGAATTTCATTTGGAAACACCAATGATCCAGGGTATCCAAAATAGTCTTGAACAATAAAAAAGCAAACAAATAAGAAAACACAGCAAATGAACAAATACCAAAGCTGCGATGAGACATTTTTTTAAATTATTTATTTTACTTAGTTACATCCCAAATGTTTCCCCCTCCTGGTCTGCTCTCCAAAATTTATTTACCTACTCCCCTTCACCTTTGAGAGGGTACCCCTCATAACCCTTCCCTGAGGCATCAACTTGCTACCTGATTATGTACATTCTCTCTCCCTGGGGCCAGACAAGGCAGTCCTCTGCTTCATATGTCACAGAATCCTCAGGCCAGCCCATGAATGCTCTTTGGTTGGTGACTTGGTCTCTAGGAGCTCCCAGAGGACCAAGTTATTTGACACTGCTGTTCTTCCTATGGGTTTTTCACCCTTCAGCTCCTTCAATCTTTCACTAACTGTTTCATAGGGGTCCCCAATAGGCCAGCTGTGGGGTCCAGGAGGACCATGCACTCCAATTTGCTACCAGTGCAGGTGGAGGTGCAGACTGGAAGGGTAATGAGATATTTATTTTAAGTTACATAGTAATAAAATATATTTTGGCCCCAGAACAAAAACACTGACAATATAATAACAATGGGAAATCACATATAAGCCTATACGTATTTCATGTTGGACAAATCCTTCATGAGATTTGAAGAGGAAAGTTATACACTTTGTAAAAAAGACACAACCTTCAAATAGTGCTGGTCAGATTGATGAGGATGTTGAGGAATGAACTAAATCTTTATCTGTAGTGCCATACACAATTCAACTCTAACTGGATAAAGAAAACAAAATAAGTTTTGGTATTCTGAATTTGACATGGAAGAAAGTATATGATATACTTAAATTCATAGGTATGGTAAAGGACTTTCTAAGCAGGACAGAATAGTTTATGTATTAAGACAAGTAATTGGCAGAGGTACCATGTGAAATTCAGAAAAGAATATCATCATTCATTCAGTGAAGCTATAGCCTAAAGAATGGATTAAAAAAAAATTGATCAGATACACCTAAGACAGATGTAATAACTAGAATATACAAAGAAATAACAAATTAATGTAAAGCATAGAGGAATTTTCATACAGCACGCTGTCTGTCTGGCAAGGACTCACACCCAGAGACCTGCTTGGAACTGTGACAGGACCTTAGTACACATCATTATTCCTGCTGGATGGAATCCTTTAGTGCAAATCTTTAATCCCAAACACTGAAGTCTAACTGATGAGTCACAAAGTGATGAATCAGAAAAAGATTTGATAGAGTCAAGGATAGGATAAATGCAATTGTCAAGATAGAAGATTCTTACAAGCAGGGCAAAAGGAGAATGGTTAGTTCAGTAAGTACCACCGAATGGAGTGGAATTCGGTGCATTCCTTTGAAATTTGGGTTTACCACAATTATAATGGCTAAGATCAAGCAAACATATGATCAAATATGATGGGATGGATAAGGGAGAACATTGTTGGTAGGAGTGCAAACTTGTCCAGTTAATATGGAAACTCTTGTGGGATTTCTTTTTTTTTTTTTTTTTTCTTTTTTTCTTTTTTTTCTTTTTTTTCTCTTTATTAGATAATTTCTTCATTTACATTTCACCTGTTATCCAGAAATTTTCCCTTACCCTCCCGCGTCCCCGCCCTGCTCCCCTACCCACCCCCTCCCACGTAATGGCCCTGGTATTCCCCTGTACTGGGGCATATAGAGTCTGTATGACCAAGGGGCCTCTCCTCCCAATGATAGCCAACCAGGCCATCTTCTTCCATATATGCAGCTAGAGACATGAGTGCAGGGGGAACTAGTTAGTTCAAGTTATTAATCCACCTAGAGGGTTGAAGACCCCTTCCGCTCCTTGGGTACGTTCTCTAGCTCCTACCTTGGGAGTCCTGTGTTCCAACTAATAGCTGACTGTGAGCATCCACTTCTGTGTTTACCAGGCACTGGTATAGCCTCGCACAAGACAGCTATATCAGGTCTCTTTCAGCATTATCTTGCTGGAATGTGCTATAGTGTTTATTTTGGTGGCTGATTATGGGAGGGATCCCTGGCAGCCGCCTTCACTGGTTGGTCCATCCTTTTGATTCAGCTTCACACATGATCTCTGTAACTCCTTCAGTGTGTGCTTTGTTCTTAATTCTAGGAAGGGGCACAGAGACCACATTTTGAACTTCATTCTTCTTGAGATTCATGTGTTTAGTAAG